>ML780287.1:459974-474144 GCA_009831015.1 Picea engelmannii | reverse complement strand
CAAGTATATCACAGGCTCCTGGCCTTCAACACTTAGGCTCCCCTGGCCTAACAAAACTCATAAGCCTACAGCTTATTCAAAACTTGGCTCACCAGCCTATAGAACATATTTACAATTCTTTTGCATATAACATGATCTGTAACTGGGCTCGGCCTTGGGGACACTACAAGGACAGTCTTTCACAGACAATACATGTGAATTCATTGCTAATGTGAAAGTATATATACATCCAAGAAGCATGTGCAGGGTTCTGTTAGGGAAGGGTAGTCACCCCCCCAAATATATATATATATATATATATATATATATATGCATATTTTTTTTTTATACTTTAAATACTTACATTTTTTTTTTACCGTAAATTGGTAAATTATTAACCAATACGAATTCAATAGTGAGGGTATAGTGTCCGTAGAAAATGGTTGGGGGTTAGGTGGGTAGGTGGGTAGGTAGGCCCTTAAGGCTCTAGATTGTGAACACTAACTCTGATACCATGTGTAGGGTTCTACTCCACAGAGCCTTATAAAATCCCTAAAATGAATTATTTTAAGGAATGCTAACCTAACATTTTAAATACATCATAACCAACACATACCAATAACCAACATATATAAAATTTATTGAACTGAGCATAACAAGCTTATTAACAACCTTATAACACTTCATATTCCTTAAATATATATAAAACAAATACGTAAATTAAAATACCTTAGTCTAATGCTAAACTCCTTCTAGTCTTGTTGTCCTTCCTGCTGCTGTCTTGCCCAGCTTGATGCCACTGACCAACTCTGCCTAAACCAACTAACCTCCCAGCCATCTAGGAGCAGCCTGTTCATCTCCCTAGCTCTAGGAAACCAAAAGGAATCCTGGCCCCCGTGCCCAAAACCCCTAGCAACCTGGTGCCCCCTGCAGTGATACTCAAAGACTGCAAAACTCCCCCACAGAACCAGAAAATCCAAGCAAAGAAACTAGAACCCCCTTCCCCTCCAAAATGCTTCCTTTCCCCCCCAAAAATGGTGTCCTTCCCGTAAGGCTCCTCCTATCATATCCCTCCTTCACCGACCCTTTCCTCCTCATTAATTTCCTTATCCCTACATTCATTATCTTATCCTCTTATTTAATGTCTTGTCCCTTTTATTTAATGTTTCTTATCCTTTTATTTAAAGTTTGTTATCCCCTCCGTATACGTAAGTTTTTAATAAATTAAATTATTAACCCCTTTAATTCTTTACTCACATAATTAAAGAGTCAATTAATAATTAATTAATCATTGACAGTTATGAACAAGTAATTAATAATAATTAATTAGTTAATATTATAAAAAATAATTATTGTTTAGCTAACATCTTAGGACAATCAGATTATCAAATTAATTATAATTAATAATCCTATACATTTATTTAAGCAAGGTCGTTACAGGATCCTATAAATTAGGGAGTCATAGCCTCCTTTTGGTTGGAGCTAGAGAACTCAAGGAGTTGGATCTTCCTTCATGTTGGAGCCTATAAACCAGGGGGTTGGAGCCTTCTTCTAGTTGTAGTTGGTACATTAAGAAATTGTAGCTTCCTTTATGTTGGAGCCTGCAAATAGGGGGTTGGATCCTCCTTCTAGTTGGAGATGGAGAATTGGGAAGTTGGTGCTTCCTATGAATGTAATATTGATATACATAAGAAATAATTCTGTGGTTTTCTCCCATTTGGGTTTTCACATAAATTTCGGTGTATTGTGTATTTGATGTGATGTGGTTGAATGGTACTGCTTATGGTTATATTCTCATAATATATTGAATGCAATCATGGATGATATACTGCCGATAAAGTTGAAGTTTATATATTGTGATTAAAAGTGATAAAAAGTTCTCATAATGATTCACCCCCCTTTTTCAGTATTCCAACAATTGGTATCATAGCAGTTCCTTCAAGAAAAAAGTCTAACCACTGGAAGGTAGATCATGGAGTGAACAAAAAATGGAACACCAATATTTGATGGTTATAATAGTTTGAAATATGAGATACGGAGCACAAGAATGAAAACATTTTACATGCACAAGGGTATGATGTTTGGTACTCAATTGTTACATGATAAAATGTGTAACATCTCATTCTACTGAGCACACTTATATTGACTTATTCTTTGAGGAAACTTGCATACAAGTGATCCGGTTATGACACATTATGATTTCATTTTGATTGAGTTATATATGATGATGATGATGTATTATGACTTACTGTTATTTTGATGTATATGTATTGGCAGATATTATTAACAAATTCTCTTGAGTGTACAAGACACCTGACAGGTTATGAATGCTGATGGAATCAATGAATCTTCTTGGACTCTGGATTGAGTTAGGGAGTGGATTGTATTTGTTTGAGTATTTCATTTTATGCACATGTGACATATGATTGATTACAGTATGATTTATGTATATGGATTATTGACACTGTTTTTGCTAGTGGATGCAATCTTGACGATGCTTGCTAATCCGACTCACATAAGGAGTAAATGGGCCATGCAAAGAAACAAAACATTTGAGGAGAGGTGTGGAAACATCCCTATCACAGCCTACCGACACTCTCACCATGGCCTAAACTATAGGTTAATGATTACCTAGTTCAAGAGGTTCACGATGTCGTGAGGGCGGAATGAGACAATCGTTCACGAAGATTCCTAAGGGGCACACAATAAGGTGAAATATTTATTCCTTATAAGCCCTTAGTCTCTCACAAGGTCGACCGAATGGAATGTTGAATCCAAGGGTTAGACAAACTTCTAATACTAGTCAAAGGCATGTGGCACCCTTGGAGCACGAAGGTGCGTCTTGAAGGACATGTCACGTAATTAAAACATGAACCAATAAATCTAGGTAGCCTAGAAAACATTTAAATGGTTAGACCCTGTTAAAATAAAATAATTAATTAGTCAGTATAATATAAAGCCTAACAAAAGTCTAAGCCTAAGTCTAAGTCTAAGTCTAAATTTAAATAAAGGACTAAATGAACTATGGCATAAGCTAAAATATTTGAGATAAATTCAAACTCTAGAAAAAATGGGGAATAAATTTAAAGGGTGGAAAAAATGCACATGTGTGCATGAAATTAATAAAATGGATTTTTTTATAGAAATAAATAACAACTTGAAAGTATAGGTGTATACATAGAATAATATCTTAAGTCAAGCTACCACTAAGTCTATCTAGAAGAAGACTCATAATCCAACTCTAACTAAGATCTAGTGAGGAGACACTAATTAAATGAGAATTTGGGGAACAAAAGGACAACTAAGAGCGAAAATAGGAACACATTGGGGAATGTGGGGGAGATTGGCTTTTTAAATAAAACAAAAAGGATAATTACTTGTGCAACTTGGGAAGAGTGTGACAAGTGCATGGGTGATTAATCCTAATTAAATTAATTAAAAAGATAATTAATTGTGCATGAAGACATGTGTCATTGATGATTTTTCTATAAAAAAAATGTGGTAGAAGGGAAATGGATCTCACTTTTTCTTGGTAATGTTATGCAGCCAAAATTTTGTGGACTGTGTTTTACTTGTGAGAGTTGGGATACCACGCTTGTAGAAAGAGTGGAAGCTCTTCCTTGCGAGGCAAGCCTTGGAGCTATTATTTGTTGGTTTCTTGTGTATAGCCCCTTTGCGGCTCGGGGGCTAAGGGGGAAGAAAAGTACCCCTAGCATTGGCTGGGAGTTACTGGTGAAGTTGTGACGTTAGCAAACAACAATGGAAAGAAATTGAGACACAAAATTCGAAATAGGAACGATCGTCTACAACTGGTTACAATATTTTTAGTATTTTTATTGCTATTGCAAATTGTTATTTCATATATATTATGATGAAATAAAATGTAATTGGGATTAACATCTTATTCCAATTATGATCTTAAAGAATTGTTTATTGTTATAGATTTTATATCTATTTGGGGAAAGAAACGAACCCTCCTTAGGTGATAAAATTTATTAATATCGAACGGGTATAAGTACCTTATGAATATGTTATAGATCAGAATTGCAATACTTATGTAGTATTAATATAAATTCATATTTAACAAACTGATAAATGTTATTAGTTGTCGGACTACATTCAGAAATTCTGCAGATTCGTTCACGGGTTCTAATTTGTGACTGATAAATTTTCGCCGTGTACCAAATAAGTATTTTGAATACTGTAGCAGAGTTAAATTTTTACCTCGCTATGAATAGAGGTGGCATGAACTTGAAGTTTTGAATTACTTAGCCTAAACTAGATGTCGAAATTTGTTATTTATATATACATATGATTTTATTTTTATTTTTTTTCATTTCTTGAGTCACTTATTATCGAATCCATTCTTACGGAATAGAATAACACATGTGTCATATTATGATGAATGATTTATGTCCAAAATTATTAAACTACACTCCGATAAGCATGAGGAATATGTAAATTAACCTCGAATACAATGAATTAAATGATGATTATTATAGATATAATCGGCCATTGCGGAAGACAAGATTTATTTTATATCCTCAAAGTTGCGTCAAGAGTTTACGGTTGTAACTTCATGAAGATAAATTCCTTGAGTGACGACGACGTTTCTGTATGAGGATTTTTTTATTTTAGACGTTCTTTTCAGTTTAACTAATTTTAATTATGTTGAAAGGTGTACATTTATTGATTATGGGTACATTTAATAGGTTTTTAGTGTTTAATCAGTTTTGTATGGACAAGATTAAAAATTGATGGAATATTTTTAGGAGTCCTAATAAATCAATGGTTGTGATTTCAACCACTAACTTCCTCACTATTATAAAGACATCAGTTTACATGTTTATTTTTTTACGTTTACTTAATCATATTTAAAATTTACTATGGTGGTTAGTTGATTGCCACTTATGAGTGATTAGGGATTCATTTTCTAGGTCAACCTAAACCTTTGGCCTTCACCAGCCACGTTCTGGACACACTGCCTCCTTCCAGCCAACTCCTTCCAACTCCTTCCGTCCACCTTTGGGTCGTTTCTCTTTCCGAGGGTTAAGGTTTTACAAACCATCTTTTTGCAAGCCGTCCTTTCGACGTTCACCAACCACAAATTTGTGATTGTGCTAGTTATCCTATTTCAAATTATTATTTGACTAAGGAAGATAATTCCCACTGGAGATAAGACTCTTCGTCTTCGAAGATTTTTCTTCCCTTGTGAATATCGAGTGAACACACCATGCAATGATATTATAAACATCTACACGATTAATCAAGGATCTTACAGGGTATTTGTAATTCGTCCTGCCTTAATACTTCTTTATACCCCTGCTACTATCCTCCTTTAATCTTGTTCCTAATCCACTACAACTTCACAAGTTGATAAAAAATAATAATAAAAAAAATTAAATTGTTGTGGATTATAATTGAGAAGTTGATAAAAAATAATAATAATAAAAAGTAAATTGTTGTGGATCATAATTGAGATGGTGTTATTCCATATTATGTTTGTAATAATGTGGAATTGAACGAATCTATTTATTTAGAAGAAGCAAGCATGAACAAGTTTATCACCGACTGTTGCATAATAAACAAATATTAGTTATGCGTCTATTTACACATATTAAAGGTGATAATAATCTAAAGTTAACAATTTATCATAATGCGAAGGAATGAAGTTCTCCCAAATTACTCCACCCTTGGGTTAATAAAATTGAGATCTAGAATGATTTTAAGATTCAACTTCTAACCTCACATCACAATACATCTTCAATTCTCCAACGCTTAAGCTATAATAAGTAAAGTGGAATGGGGTAACATTAAATTAGTCATTATAGTAACTCCCATAGACATAAAGATTAAGTTTTAGTTCTCTAAGTATGTTCAAGGAATTAGTGGGAATATAGTAAACTTTTGAACTTACTAAAATTTAATAGATCAAATCTTTTGGTTTCGTTTTCGAATCTCTTATATAGTGGTTCATGTTCTCTTGTAATAAAGGTCATATACAATTATGTTCTCGATCTATTTGACTTTATGACTTGCACTTTTGCATAAAAATGATATATTAAAAATGATATATTAGTTGTGTAAATCTTAATTAAGTGAGTGCGATGAGTTTTTTTGCAATTTTGTTACATCATTTGTAGATTTTTAGAATTAGTACAGTTGTTAAATAGATCATAATATGTTAAATAGATCATAATATATTGAATTGGTTGAGCCTTAAGCAAATGATTTATTTTAATTATTTAATGCTGAATTCTAGTCTTGATTGTTAAACTAGGTTTGGTTAAGGGATTTAGATATTTTCTTGTTCCTTAGAACAATCGTTAGTCCTGAGACCTTAAATGGTCAAAATCAATTGGATGAATACTTGACTTGAGCGTTGATTATGTGTCTTGGGGGTCCTAACCTTACAGGGTAGGTTAGGCAGATAGACATCTTTGTTATCTTGATGTGATTTGATTGACCTATTAGTATCATGATGATGTCATTGATACTTGATGTGTAATGATGTAGATGAAAATATAATGTGTAAATATTGATGTATGTTATGTAACAACCCCTTTATTACGTATAAAAGTAATTGAGAAACAATATGCAATATTTTTTTTTTTGAAACATTAATAAAACATCATTTGAACAAGTGAAACATGATATTAACATACTTCGGCAATACACATTCTATTCCATTCATCTCATTGCACAACTAGATTTAGATACAACTTCAATGTATTAAGGATCTACCATATCACATAACATCACATACAAGAAGGGTACAACATAACGATTATTCAAGATCAACCACAACCAGTTTCATCACACAACATCATTGATTTTAACATAATAACCATCATACAAGGCAATCGAGAATATCTACCCATCCAATCTACCTGCAATGTTAGGACCTCTAATACACATAATCAACGCTCAAGTCCAAGATTCATCTGATTGATTTTGACCACATAAGGTCTCAAGAATGGTGACTTTTCTGAGGAACAAGGAAGCATCTAATTCCTTTATCCAAACTTGAATCTAGAGACAATATTAATACCAGTAAAGTACTAAATCATAACCCAATTTAAATCATTAAAATCCCAAATACTAGTCAAGTTTTCCTTCCCTTGAATGTTGTAAAAACCATAACTAATCATCATCTAGATAATATGTCATATCCTTATGAATTTCATCAATTAATTACAAGTAACCATTTAACATATATCTCTCTTTTCCCAAGTAAATACAAGCATAATTCATTAATTAAAATTGGACAACCCTCCAATGCACAAATCAAGTAAACAAACATTATGAGTTAGCATAATAGATATATGTATAAATTTGAAAGAGAAATTCTCAACCACCAAGAGGAGACTATAAAATTTCTATGTACTTTCTAAATCAAAGATACCGTGATAACTAAAATTCATGTCTGAGTGTTTGTCTATTCTTAAAAAGAGAAATAAATTTTGTTTTTGGATCCAAAAAATTCTCTTCTGGGAGTCACAAAATAAGGTCTGCCCAATGCCAAAGCAAGAGGTGTGCATAAGGACCTTTTGAAGTACAAATCTTAGGAGAAACAACACAAGGTGAGCACATAGACCAATCAAGGTACATAGGGCCTTAACATCTAAAGAACGAAGCTCATGAGAGACAATGAAACTACATAGTGTAAGCGTATTACTTGTGCAGGAGACCTCTTAAAGTCTAGATCTTAGGAGGAAAATGCACCATGTACGCTAGAGATTGAGTCATCTAAGTGACAAATCTCCATGAAGGATAGAAAGGGTAAGTCTCCAGGAGGAGAAATTCCTTGTTTTAGGTTTGAGTGGACGAGATCTAATCGAGGAGTCAAAATCCCTTAAGAGTTAGATCAGACAGGAGATGCGCACTTGTTAAACCCTAAGACATTTGGGATTCGTTACTTCGACATATTATAGTTGTTTGTTTTAAGTGAGCCTTGAAGCCTGAAGTCATAGCGTGAATCTACACCATATATCGGTGGTCAAAATCTAGTTGTTGGATCCGTAAGAGTTCAGGGATTTGGCAAGTTTGAGTCCTAACTGTCTAAGACCTGAAAAACCCCGAAGCTCAAAAGTCTCAGAGTTAAGGACAGTCGTATATCTGATGATCAATTATGACCCATTAGATCTATGAGCCTTCATTCTTCGTAGGTTCGGTAATTCGGTACTCCGGAAAAATTAGAGTCATGAAGCTAAAGGTTAATAAAGTCCTAGAGTCCCAAAATCCAGAGTAAATCCTTACCGTCAAATGATGTGTACATGTTTCCTTAGATTTCGAGTATTCAAATTCGACCATTTGAGAGGTGGTGAGTGAAATTTTCCTTAGTGAGAAAAGTCTCAAACTCCTGGAGCCTAGAATCAATCTTGACCATTTTCGACGGTTAATCAAGGACTATCATATCTGTGGGTTCGACCTTCATTTGTTCAGAGGTAATGTGAGTTGTATATACATAAAATTATGAAGCCAGGAGCCCTAGAGTTTCTTCTATATGTATATCAGAGCAAGGTGCGAGAATCGTTAATCTTCGAGTTGTTCGGGATTTGGTACTTCGGAAAAACATAGTCGTTGTTGCAAAAAGGTGAGAAACTCCTGGAATACTAAATTCCATAGTAGATGACAACCGTTGATCTTATAGGAGTGTAATCCATCAAATATTTGATCCCATTAGAGGTTTGACGATCCAGATGAAACAATCTCAAGCTATGAAAGCGGGGGAAAACCCCGAAGCCTGGAGTTCTAGAGTGGATCTCCACAGTGGATTCTCATGTGAGGAGGATCTCTGCTAGCCATTAGATTAAATCTATAATCATTGACAAAGGTAAGTGAAAGGTTAGGGTTAACCTACAATTTTCGGTCAACTTTGCCTTACGACCAAATTCAGTCGGTAATCACTTCGGGTCGAAAGGAGTGTTAAAGTTGACAAACCTCTAGAGCACTGGAGTCTCGGAGTTCTGAATAGTTCCCTTTGGACTAGCACTAGTTTCTATCCCATGGTCACATGCATGAATTTATAAAGGAAAAAGGGCTAATGCACTATAGGCTAAAATTCAACTCCAGAGACTTTAACAAGCTTCCCTCAGTCCCAAAAACTTTGGATTTAACTTCAATATAACACAGACATTCATGCTACAAGTACTTCGGATTTAACAACAAATTCGACAAAATAAAACATGATATAAAATTAAGATTTGATGAAATTCCACAGAGGTCCATAATACAACGAATTTGAATTGACATAAACATTAACATGAAAATGATACAAGGTTTTAGATCCAGAATACAATTCGACAGAGATCCCATCATAAGAATTGAATTAGAATTTAAATGTGAATCAACAAAGGTCCAAATTACAACGGAAATGATTTGTCATAAAATCAATAGAGGGTATACGATGTGAATTAAATTAGGATTTCGAATGAATTTTATCAAAGAAACTCATGATACAAATCAGAATTAAATCCTTATTTGACCAACGAACAATGCATTGTTAAATTTCCTAGAACAATCTCAACTAAAAACTCTGATCAACATACTTCAAATATGGATAAAAATACAAACTTTAAACATATACTATACACAATATAAATTCATATTATACAATGAGGATCATGTTGCTCAATCAGAATTTAGAAAATGTTTGAAATTTACAACAAAGATTTAAAATATAACACTATAACTATTATTCGTTTGGAAACAAACGTAACACTTGGCATTCAAACTTGCCAATGATTCTAGAATGACTCTATCGATCTATTATACTAATACACTCGTAATATACATAAATTCTGAATATAAAATACCAGGACCAATGAAAGTTGCATAATGAAGATGCCCTTCAAGTCTTGCACTCCTTCATTTCCTTCGCTTCCTAATCACAAAGACTTCACCGATACCTCCCAACCAATACTAGGGGTACTCTTCTTCCCCCTTAGCCCCCCGAGCCGCAAAGGGGCTACACAAAAGAAACCAAAAATAACAGCCCCAATAATTTCCTCACAAGGAAGAGCTTCCACTCTTTTTACAAGATTGGTATCCCAACTCTCAAAAGTAAAACACAGTCCAATAATTATTTGGCAGCATAACAATGCTCAACAAATCCGCCCCTGTTCCATTCTACCTTTTTTTTTTATAGAAATTCCTTCAATGACACATGTCCTCATACAAACATAATTAACTTTTTAGTTAATTTAATTTGGATTATTCACTCATACACTTGTCACATTCTCCCCAAGTTACACCAATATTTACCAATTTATTTTACTTAAAAGGTCAAATTCCCTCACATTCCTCATTGTGTTCCAATTTTCACTCCTAGGTGTCCCTTTGTTCCCCAGATTCTCATTTAAGGAGTGTCTCCTAACTATATCTTAGTTAGAGTTTAATTATGAGTCTTATTCTAGTTAGAATAGTGTGGTTTGACTCTAAATTCTATTCTATGTACACTCAACCTCTCAAGTTATTATTTATTTCTATTTAAAAATTCTTTTTTATTAAACTCATATACACATGTGCATTTTATCCAATCTTTATATTTTTCCGTCCTTTTCCTAGAATTGGACTTATCCCAAATTTAATATTTATATTTGTCCCCAAGTGAAACTTATACTTGGGAAAAATCTTAGACTTAGGCTTAGAATCTTGTTAGGATTTTCACTAATAATTTTATCATTTACTTAAATATCTAATCCAACAAGGTCTTAATCACTTCAATGTTTTGTAGGACACCTATATTTATTGACTAAAGTTTAAACTATGCAACGTGCCCTTCAAGACGCACCTTCGTTCTCCAAAGGTGCCACTCGTCTTAGAATTGTTTTGGAATTTGTCCGACCCTTGGAGTCAACACTCCACTCAGTCAACCTTGTGAGAGACTAAGGGATTCTAAGGAATAAGGAGTCATCCTTATTGCATGCTCATAATTTGTGAGAGACTTTCTCAGCCCACCCTCACGACATCATGGATATTTCGAACTAGGTAGTCGTTAACCTACAATTCAAACTACGGTGGGAGTGCTAGTAGGCTATGACAGAGACACTGCCACACCTTTCCCTCAAATGTCTGGTTTCTATGCATGGCCCCTCTATTCCTTATGTGAGTCGGATTAGCAAGCATCGTCAAGCCTACATCCAATGAAAAAAACATTGTCAGTAATTTCATACATATAATTCATACTAAAGCAAATAATGCATCATGTTGGTCCTAAGGTATGCACCTGACTGCTAAAGGGAAAAGTTAGGCCACCTCAAGTATAGAATAGTTGATTTTTAATTTTTGTTGGTCAGTTAGAGGGTTGGTTCAACCAAGAAAAGAGCATGGATGGGTCGGAAGATGATAAGGATGAGGGTCATCCTTGGATGGTGTCACGCTAATGACAGGCAAGTGAAATAATAAAAACAAAGGGAAACAACAAACCACTCAATGAATAATATGTTGCAAGAAGTTTAATACTTAAAATATCATTTCAAGACATTAAACATGTATCAAAAACACAATTACTCCCTTAGGTTGTGATAAAAACAAATCTTCACCAAGGATTAGTTTTTTTCATAGGTTTCATATCAATAAAGACAAGTTATACAATAGTCGAAGGAAATGAAATGTACTTTGCACAAATAAAAAACTGCAATCAAGATAAGATAAAAACACATGAAGATTTGAATGAAACAATGTCATCAAGAGTATATTCACCAAGTAGAGAGATTTAATCCATGCATAGAATAAGTCCAACCAGTCTGACATATTTCTATCTTTTCCCCCAAAAAATCCCCCTCAAAACATACAGAAACTGCATATTTATCAGAGTTGCAGAGGTTCTCGTCCATCTGGGACTGAGACTTAACACTACATTAACCATTATAAAACAACTTATTAACTTGAATAAAACACTGTTGGGGTACAAAAATATATACTTCACACTTGACTTAATAAAAAAGAGTGATTCTTATCACACATAGAACACCACTTATTATTCTTTAAACTAAACAAAGTCTTGAACTGAATAATTGAAAATTGATACTAGCAATGAAACTGGACTGATGCGTGTGCTGGAATGAACTGATACTATGATAGAAACTGATTTGGAGTGATAGATCTGAGCTCTACATTGATCATGGCATGAACGCACGTAGTTGGAGGCCACTGGAGACAACTGGATGTGCAGCATGAAAATCTCTCGAAGTGGCGTGGTGACCTGATGTCATATAAGCACATGATTACAGAAGTTGTCGAGGGTGGTTTGGATCCACACCATTCTGAATCATGCAATCCACCACCAAATTCCATGTACCTCATAATTTATACCATGGTTTCAATTGCAGGACCGCTCTGGATGATTAACGTTTAAGAATTTTTTGTCCCCGCAATTAAGTGTGGTCGTCCATCGTGTTGCAATCTGCGATCTGGGAACACCCAGTTTTGTTGCCACGTGCTGCTCTCGGATGGGACCCTAGAAATGATATAAGAACATGATTTCAGAAGTTGACAGGGGCAGTTTGCATCCACACTGCTTTGACTCCCACAATCCACCACTAACTGCCACATACCTCACAAGCTATACCATGGTTTCAATTGTGGGACTTCTCTGGAAGATTAATGTTCAAGCATTTTCCGTCCCCACAATGAAGTGTGGCTGTCGATAATGTTGCAATCTGCGATCTGGGTAACCCTGCCATTTTAGTGCCCCTCCTAAAGTTTTCTTAGTCTTCCAGCTTTAGAATTCCTCTAACCCCATTTAGTGATGGTGCCAATTCATAAGTTCGAGACTTCGACGGTCTGGTGCTTCAGCGATTTCGGCCTATGCTGAGTTGAAAAACACCCATGGAGTGGTAGGGCCCGAAGCGATGTGGAAGTGTAAGGTAGCTAGAGAGGTAGTGGGGGGGCCCAGAGGGCCCATAGTGATAATAGTGGAGGTCATTCAATGTAAGGTGGACTAGGTATACTATATTATTAAATAAGGCCCACTATGGTAGTTAGATATAATAAATGTAAGAGGACTTCTTAGAAGGTTCTACTTCTAGAAGATTCCTCCTTTAGAATATTCTTAGGTGATGGTAGCACTATATAAAGGGGTTCAAGAAATTTCATGAGACATGAAGATAAGTATTGTATTTGGAGTTGAAGCTCATTAAAAGGTTTCCCCCTCGAAGAGGCAAGTGAACAGGAGAGGATCCCCTCCATAATAGGATCCACTGTATGGTGTTGCCCTACCTTAAGGGTTTGGTAATAATAAAGTGTGGTTTCTTCTATATTGTTTTGTGGATCTATTGTGTATTCAATATTTGTGGTGATTATATTGGTATACCTACTCAGGTTCTTAACAAGTGGTATCAGAGCACTTTCCTTGGCCGGAGTTGTGGGCAACTATTTTTTATTTTTGCAGATTTTTTTTTTCGGAGAAGAAAAAAGAGGGCCGCGACATTCTAGAAATTTTTAGTATATTTATATGAAAAATTTGTAGAAAAGGGTTGTATATCTGAGTTCCTCTCAGAAAAACACCCAATTTAAAAAAACAAATCGTCCGAAACGGAGTCCGGAAGGTCAATATATTGAGGTTTTAAAATCTGCAAATTTTCAGGATTTTTTCTGCGGACGGCGGTGCGATTTGTTTTTATTTATGTAGTGTTTGGAGGCTGAATTTGCCCAAATAAATTACATATCTGAGTTCTCCTCACAATTTCACCCAATTTCAAAAAAAAAATCAGCCGAAACGGAGTCCGGGAAGTGAATTTATGAGCATTTCAAGTTCAGCAGTTTTTTAGGGTTTTTCTAGAAAATGCCGCGATTTTCTGCCGAAACTTCTTGGGTCTATTTTTTGAGTTTTTTCATGACGGCTGCAGGACCGAAGAGTTCATAGGGTGCTCAGATGGCTATTTCATCTCAAACCTTGAAAGAAATTCTTGAATCATTCAAAACCCAATTGGATGATAGATTGGATGTGTTTGCACAACGCCTCACAGACAGCCTCACAAAGAGCCTCACAGATGGCTTCAATGATAGTTTTCGTAGTAGTCAAGATTCATTGAATAACATGCAGGAGAGATTTATTATGGAGGGTCTCATGAATGAATATAATCAAGAAAGATATGTTTGGTATGATTTTGAGGACGATTGTGATGATTGGTATATGGATAGTTGTCATTTCTGGGATGACAACCACTTCCATATTTTATTTGAT
>ML780287.1:435763-459821 GCA_009831015.1 Picea engelmannii | reverse complement strand
CTATATTATTAAATAAGGCCCACTATGGTAGTTAGATATAATAAATGTAAAAGGACTTCTTAGAAGGTTCTACTTCTAGAAGATTCCTCCTCTAGAATATTCTTAGGTGATGGTAGCACTATATAAAGGGGTTCAAGCAATGTCATGAGACATGAAGATAAGTATTATATTTGGAGTTGAAGCTCATTAGGAGGTTTCCCCCTCGAAGAGGCAAGTGAACAGGTGAGGATCCCCTCCATAATAGGATCCATTGTATGGTGTTGCCCTACCTTAAGGGTTTGGTAATAATAAAGTGTGGTTTCTTCTATATTGTTTTGTGGATCTATTGTGTATTCAATATTTGTGGTGATTATATTGGTAGATCTACTCAGGTTCTTAACAGGAAGTGTGACATCACTTCAGGAATTTGGTGGTTCGACACTTAGGGACTTCGAGATGTAAAGCATGGAAATCTCCCGAAGTAACCTTCTCTTGACTGACGTGGCAGTCTCTCATCACTTCAGAACTTTGGCGGTTCGACACTTTGGGAGGTTTTGAATGTCGAGCATGAATATCCCTTGAAGTGACTTTCTCCCAATTGACATGGAAGTCTCTCATCACTTTGACACTTTGGATTTCGGGTCTGTGTCTGGTCATTAATCCTTGCGCGACTTTGAAACTCTGAATGCACAAGAGTTGCTAATTTGAACTGTACATTGGATCTCCACCATTGGAAATTGAACCTATCTATTTGCTTGTATTTCAAGCCCAAAATGGACTTCTCTGAATGATGCATTTTGTTCATGGGCATTTCCTATGCATACAAAAAGGCTTGTTCAACCTATAATGAGCTCAATCAATGGAAAAAACTGATGAAAAGCATTCCGAACCAAATCACGACATGTAATTATCTTTCAAGAAAAACATAAACAAAAAGTGCGTAGACTCAATGAAGAAAGAAAAAATAAAAAACCAAGCCACTTAGTAATGGGAAACTGACTTGACCAACTAGAAGAGGAAAAAATTTGATGAAGGCATAGGGAAATGAGAGAGGAGGGGCAGTGGTGCAGACCTAGGTTACAACATTGGCTCCAACTAGGGATAGCACTTCCCTGCGAGGTGCTAAGAAAAACATATCAATGCCTTTGAATTTAATAACTTGCTCTGAATTACTTTTCTTACCTTTGTTCTATATGCCAGCCATGTATCTATGCCACTGTCTCTTAGTCGTGCATCTCTGAAACTTAACACTAAACCTAAACCCAGTGCTTTTGTTGGGATATGGAGTTTTTATTCAAATTGAAACTTGAAATTGCAGCTAAACCCCAGTGCCTTTGTTGGGCTATGTAGTCTCTTATTCAAACAAGCTACTAAAAATCAACACACTGAAAAACAATCTACAAACTAAAAATTGAATACTCGAACTAAGATATTATTCTCCTACTACCTACTCTATTTAACTAAAAACCAAGTAATCATGTGTAATCTGATTTCCAGTGAAACCAAGAAACCGGTTGAATGAGAACGATAACTCCGTGCATGCCATTGTTTAAAATAGTTTGAATAGGGTGTAACAAAAGCGACAAAAATTTAGTAGGCATATGGTACTTATGGTTGCAAATGATGATCATGCTAAAACTTACAACCTTTGGGATTTTGGAAAAATAAAAATCCATCCAACTTCATATTGGATCTTGAAACTCATGGAAAGCCTCCAAATGGTTGAGAAGACAAAGTTGTTGTTGTATAAGATCTGCATTATTGATAATATTGAGCTGCTCCTATCCTCGTTGAAAAAGATCATGATGTTCATGTGATTCACAACCATAAAGGGAAACAAAACACTCCTGATACTGCTCATCCAGTTGTTCGAACTGAGAGAGTATGTCTTCTACATGACCTTTTTTTTTGTTCTAGTTCCAGAAGGTCATTTTCAGACTTATAGATTTCTTGTTGCTCAACGATTTATAGGGAATGCAATTCCATATCTACCATGAAAGAAGATTTTAAATGTGGATTTGGTAGCACCTCTTCATAAGTATTAAATGGAGTTTGTTCAACTTCAAATATATCACAAACAGGTGCTATATATTCATGAAAAAATTGAGCAACAAATTGATCGTAATCATGACTATCGTTAGCTGCATCACGAACACAAAGTTGAAAAACATTCTGCTGGAAATCCAAACTAAATAAGGATTTAACATCAACATTTATTTCCTTCTCATCGTCATTTTTTGTTTTAAAAGAATGTTGAAATTCATCATGTTGTATAACAGAATTGGAAGAAGATACAACTGACAATGAATATTCTTCCCCTTCCTCAGCATTATCGTTCCCTTCATCTATACTGCTAGAAGAACTAATAATGGACTGTTGAATATAAGATTCAAATTCTTCACCAGAATTTTCATAAAGTAAATCAGGTGGAAAAAACCTTTTACAATGATCACTAGATGTTGCATGGAACTGTTTCAGGGAAGATATGCTAGCAGGAGGCAAGGATTGCTACCATTCACAAGAATCTCCCTCTAATGAGTACATGAACATCTTAATTAATACATACTCATGATGTATACCCAACTGATGCATGACTTCATGGAAATCAAGCAAATGATCTGCAGGGTTATCATCTTTATTTTCTCTGAATCTGGGCAAGTAATCGCCCCATTCATCTATAGTAGGAAAAATATTTGGAAAACCAGGAACAACAAAGAAATTCAAAGGATAAAATGTCCGAGACAAGATGGATTCCATCTAAAAATATGACTTCTTAAAGCTATGGAGTCACCACTAGACTCTTTAACCATGGAGTCACCAGGTGAATGATCTGCATTCTAAATGTGTCTGGTCTTTGTTCACCATCAAAGATAAGATCTAATCATTTTCATTTTCCTAGGGAAAGATATTTCATTAATCTGTTACCCGACAATGACGCCAAAAGATGTTGTTCCTAAGGTTTTCACCTGACTACTAAAGGGAAAAGTTAGGCCACCTCAAGTTTAGAATAATTGATTTTTAATTTTTGTTGGTCAGTTAGAGGGTTGGTTCTAGCAAGAAAAGAGCATGGTTGGGTCGTAATATGATAAGGATGAGGGTCCTCCTTTGTTGGTGGCATGCTAATGACAAACAAGTGAAATAATAAAAACACAGGGAAACAACAAAACACTCAAATAATAATCCGTTACAAGAAGTTTAATACTTAAAATATCATTTCAAGACATTAAACATGTATCAAAAACACAATAACTCCTTCAGGTTGTGATAAAAACAAATATTCACCAAGCATTAGCTGTTTTCACAAGTTGTATATCAATAAAGACAAGTTATACAATAGCCGAAGGAAATGAAATGTACTTTGCACAAATCAAAAACTGCATTCAAGATAAGATAAAAACACATGAAGATTTGAATGAAACATTGTCATCAAGAGTATATTCACCAGGTAGAGATCTTTAATCCATGCATAGAATGGGTCCAACCAATATGATGTATTTCTATCCTTTCCCCCTAAAACTCCCCCTCAAAACATACATAAACTTCATATTTATCAGAGTTGCAGAAGCTCTTGTCCATCTGGGACTGAGACTTAACACTACATTAACCATTGTAGAACAACTTATTAACTTCACTAAAACACTAATGGGGTACATCACTGTATACTTCGCACTTGAATTAATAAAAAAGAGTGGTTCTTATCACACATAGAAGACCACTTATCATTCTTTAAGCTAAACAAAGTCTTGAACTGAATAATTTAAAATTGATACTAGCGATGAAACTAAACTGATGCGTGCGCTGGAATGAACCAAGACTGTGGAAGAAACTGATTCGGAGTGACATAGCTGAGTTCTACATTGATCATGGCATGCACGCACGCTATTGGGGGCAACTGGAAACAAATATATGTGTAGCGTGAAAATATCCTGGAGTGACATGGTGACCTAAAGTCATATAAGCATGTGATTGCAGAAGTTGTCGAGGGTGGTTTGGATACACACCACTCCAACTCCCACAATCCACTACCAAATTCCACATACCTCACAAGCTATACCATTGTTTCAATTGCGGGACCACTCTGGATGATTAATCTTCAAGCATTTTCCATCCCTGAAATGAAGTGTGGTCGTTGATCATGTTGCAATCTACGATCTAGGAACACCCAGTTTTGTTGCCACGTGCTGCTCTTAGATGGGACCCTAGATGTGATATAAGCACGTGATTGAAGAAGTCAACAAGGGTGGCTTGTATCCACACTACTCTGAATCCTGCAATCCACCACCAACTGCCATGTACCTCACAAGCTATACCATGGTTTCAATTGCGAGACTGCTCTGGAAGATTAAATTTGAATCATTTTCTGTCCCTGCAATGAAGTGTGGCCGTCGATCGTGTTGCAATATGTCATATGGGTAACCTTGCCATTTTAGCACCCTTGCTAAATTTTTCTTAGTCTTCCAGTTTTAAATTTCCTCTAACCCCATTTAGCGATGGTGCCAATTCAGAACTTCGGGACTTCGACGGTTTGGTGCTTCGGTGATTTCGACCTATGTTGAGTTGAAAAACACCCATGGAGTGGTAGGGCCCAAAGCAACATGGAAACCTGACATCACTTCAGGACTTCAACGGTTTGACACTTCGGGATTTTGGGATGTAAAGCATGGAAATATCTTGAAGTAAATTTCTTCCGGTTGACGTGGCAGTTTCTCGTCACTTTGGGACTTCGATGGTTTGGCACTTCGAGATATTTTGAATGTGGAGCATGAATATCTCCTTACGTGACTTTCTCTTGGTTGACATGGAAGTCTCTCGTCACTTTGACACTTCATATTTCGGGACTTTTGTCTAGTCGTTAATACTTGTGTGACTTTGAAACTCCAAATGCACAAGACATGTTAATCTGAACTGTACATTGGATCTCCACCATTGAAAATTGAACTTGTCTGTTTGCTTGTATTTCAAGCCCGAAACAGATTGATCTGAATGCTGTGTTTTGTTCATGGTCATTTCTTGTGCATACAAAAAGGCGTGGTTGACCTGCTGTGAGCTCAATCAATGGAAAAAACGATGACAAGAATTCTGAACCAAATCATGTCATGTAATTATCCTTCAAGAAAAACTTAAACAAAAAGCGCGAAGAATCAATGAAGAAAGAAATGATAAAAAACCAAGCCACTTAGTAATGGGAAACTGAATTCACCAACCAGAAGAGGAAAACATTTGATGAAGGCATAGGGAAATGAGATAGGAGGGGCAGGGGTGCATACCTAGGTTACAACACAACATATGTGCATGAAATAAAATACTCGATAGAT
This sequence comes from Picea engelmannii, assembly GCA_009831015.1. Classification (NCBI taxonomy): domain Eukaryota; kingdom Viridiplantae; phylum Streptophyta; class Pinopsida; order Pinales; family Pinaceae; genus Picea; species Picea engelmannii. The sequence continues at coordinate 454,527 of ML780287.1, read as the reverse complement.
ACAATACACTCCCTGACTCAATCTAGAGTCCAAGGGAAGCCATCGATGCCATCAACATTCTTAACCTTTTATGTGTCCTGTACACTCAGGACCACTTGTCAAAAACATCTGTCAATATATATACATCAATATAATCAATAAGACATAACACCTCAACATCATCATATATAACCCATAATCTGAATGAAATCATAATGTACCATACCTAGATCACTTACAAGTAAGTGTCCTCAAAGAATAAGTAAATAATAGTGTGCTCAGTAGAGAGGGATGTTACATACACCCCCTATTGTTTTAAACTTTGTCCCAAAGTTTGTACAATATATATATGAAAGAAAGTAAATAAATGTATCTGACATATATCTATATTTCTAATTTATTAAACAAGTAAGGAAACTATTGGCGCATCTCAAATACGTCCTCCCAGGTAGCCGAGTGTGGACTATAATTGTCCCGCTAGACCTTGACCTGATCGACTGTTCGATGCCATAGATATCGAATGCGATGGTCCATAATGCGGATTGGCTCTGCCATGAGAGAACACTCACTCAACACCTGCAAGGAACTCATGTCAATAACATGTGAAGGATCACTATTGTAATGTCTCAAAATAGATACATGAAATACATCGTGCATATGCCTTAAATAATTAGGCAAGGCTAGTCAATAAGCCACAGGTCCTTTCTTTTCCAAAAATTCAAAGGGTCCCACAAAACTATGTGTGCGTTTAACACCCTTTCCAAACTTGATCGATGTAACACCCCAGGTTTTGAGCCCCATATTAAATAATGTATTTTGTTAATTGTCAAGAGGCCATAGGGTCCAAACAAATAAAGAGGCCAATGTGCTTAATAAATGTAATATTTTGATCATTATTAATAATAAACACATCATTGGCTGCTAGACGGACAATGAATAGAGTTATAGGGGACTATGATTCCACAAGAGAGGGGGATTGAGGGGCTAAATGTTTATTTCCTATTTTAATTACCCTTTTGTCTAAGGGAGTGGATCAATTATGTGAGCTTCTTAGGGAAGCATAGGAGGTTCTTGATTTGCCATGAAATACTTAAACCCATCCCTAGTCTATTGGGGGGTTCTTTTTTTCACTCATTCACTTGATCACTGGTTCATTAGTTCACTCACTTACTCAACTATTCATTCATTACATTCTTACCTATCACTCATTCATCCTTCATCATCCATGTCTTGGATTCGGGAGAGGGAAATGAACTACTAAAGAGTAGCCATGCTATTGTTGGTTGTAGAGGTCGTTGGTGTAATCCATCCCTGACTTGAGGCCTACATATCTTAGATGTGTTGGCCTATGTCCATCTTTGTTTATAGTTGAAAGTCCTGAGAGTTCCAACATGGAGATTCTGGACCAGTTACACTAAAGCCCTCGAAGGAGAAGAAATGCCTAAGGGACTGCGTGGTAGAGAAGGGTGGGGGTCCATTCTCTTGGGTGGTGTAGGATGGGTAGAAGAGAGTTGGGTACTTGGATTGATGTGAGTGCTTGGAAATCTTGTAAGAGATTGAGTGTTGACTGGTTTGGGAATCCAAGTAACACTCTGGAAGCTTCCTTGTGGATTCATATCCCTAGCTCGAGGGTGACATTGTTGTTGAGTTCTGGAACAACAGTGTCTACATTTGGGTGGAACTTCCTTGGTCTGCAACTAGTTGTTGTCTTCTCTTATAAAGATAAGGTCTCTCTGTTATGGTATTATTTACCTGTATATGAATGTATTCCGTTGTGTATTTATTTATCGTTTAATTAAATATTTAGAATATGCATGGTTGTTGGTTATTGTTGTGCATGTCATTAGATCTTTTCTTTTATGCATCCTTATTAATTTAAAAAGGGATCGGTAAGAGAAAGAAGTCCAAGAGTGGGCTTGAAGGTAGCGTACCCCAACCTGTGGGTGGCGGGGTATGTTATAGATTAGTATTAGAGCTTCTGGTTGAAACACCAGGCTGATATGGTCTAGGTTTATTGGTCAGAGTCTCGTGGTTGAGATCGAATTCCAACCTTGAAGTTGAAAAGCTCAGGAGGAATGGCATTGTGGAGTCTACACGGGAGCTAGAACATCAAAGATCCTTTATAAGGGATCGAAGGATCGTGACCGTCCCTTTCGAATTCACGAGAAATCACCATTGTGGGATCAAAAGAGATCTGGGATCATTGGATCAGAGGGTAGGTGAACAATGGTAATCCAATGAAGGTGAAGAAAAAGGTTGAGTAGGTTTAAGTCTCAGTCATCAGATCTGCGCTCGAGCGAATGTGAGTCATAGATCTCGTGGTGGTTCAGAGGATCGACACTACGAGAGAAGCGAGACCTCATGTTGCATGCAGAAAAATCCCAAATCTTGAAGTATAGAGTTAATCTAGACCATATGTTAAGGAAGACCCATGTCAGTAGATTGGCCAACTCAAGAATTCAGAGTTCAGGAGAATTGGAGTGTGCTAGTGTGGAAACTCCCGAAGCCCGAAGTTTTGAGTCCCGAAACTCCTAAGTGATGTGGCTCGCCTACATCACCTGGGATGACATGGACACATGGGATGTGTGTCACGTGTCAATGAGTTTTGAACTTATGGAAGATTGAAATGTCAATTAGAACATGACATGTGTCACCCACTTGATTGGGCCACATGTGAGCTTCTAGTATTTCTCCATGTGGCGACAAATCATGCAGTTTGAAGACTGGGCACTTTGGAGAAAAAATATGTGACAATTTGCATTGGTTCGAGAACTCTCGAAGGCTAGAGTACATATCAATCGTCACTCCCATAAGACACATGGAAGTAGATCTCATAGTCTGGAGACCTGGTACTCCAGGGATTTTCAAGTCTCTACAAGCGAAAAGTGTCAAATCTCAAAGTCGTGAAGGCACGTAGACCATTGATTTAGGATCCCTTTGGGACTTTTCTCAACCATTGGATAAAGAAGTGGAAGGACATGGTAAGAAATTAAGAGAATTGGGTGAAGGGTTGAAGATCAACCAAGGAAAATCTTCGATCGTTGATGACCGATGGTCAGGGATTGATAGATTGTGGTGAAGTTTTCTCTTTTTTGGACAAAGAAAAGCTCCAAAGTCCCAAAATCCAGAGAGAATATGGACCCTTCATATTTGGGGACACATGTCCAAATATTAACAATGGTTTGTAAATTAAATGTTTGATAGTCCGAGGGTGTGGTGGTGTTCAACAATGAAAACCTCCAAAGTCTCGAATCCCAAGAGTAAATATAGATTGTTCGTGTTTGAGGACACGTGTCTACAAATCAACTGATTTGATAGTTTGGTGTTTGGGGGATTTGTGGTGTAGTGTGGAGAATTCTCCAGAAGTTCTGAAGTCCGGAAGTTGAGAGGCACTGAAGTGACGTGGCCTATTGATGTCACCTCGGGTGACATGGACACACTTGATGCTCTCCACGTGTCACTGTGTTTCATGATTTTCAAAGACCGTTCATGGTAGTTATTATACAACACATGTCACCTATCAGATAGGTCCACATTTCCATTCCTTATTTTATTCCACGTGGCAGTAGATCCCATAGTCCGGAGACTTGGAACTCCAGAGGATTCAAGGCATAGGCAGTTTGGGTTGAGAACTCCCGAAGGCTGGAGTTAATATCCACCATCGATCAGGAGATGATACGTGGAGGAAGGAGAGGACCTACAGTATTTCGACACTCCAAGATATCTGTGGAGAGGCACACTTGGGAAAGCCTCGAAACCTAGAGTCACGAAGGAAATCCTAACCATTGATCGGGTAGGATACATGGAAACAAATCTTGCAGTCCAGAGACTTCGCACTCTGTAAGAGTTGAGAGTGTGGATAGTATAGAACTCCCGAATCTGGAGTCCTGGAGCTCCTGTCGACTATCAATCTCAGCCCTCGATTAATTTTCAACCACATGATCTCCAATATATTAATTCTAACACATAAAGCATTAGAAAGGATTTGGCCTGTGGTTTCAAGCCGTGGTCACCTGGGGAAGTGGTTTGAAGGGAGTGCCTATGAAGAATTAAATTCTATATCAGCTAATGGATAACATGGAAGTGTTATATGATTCATATTGATACATATATGGTATTCATGAATTGATAAGAAAAAGGACCGATAGCATTGTTTGGAAAAATTCGTTTATCATATGCTTAATTCTAACAAAATGGTCACTTGCACATTTTACAGAATTAAGGGGTTTAAACACAATAGTTCATAATGCGTATTCAATAGATGGAAGAAGGAGAGGGAGCTTCCAGCCATGATAAAGAGGCCAAGGGTCAGAATATCAGAGTTGGTAATGTAGAGACAAAATCTAACGGACACAAGGATAGAGGGTTGCAAGAAACATTGATAGAAACTGTAAGAATACCGAAAATAGAAGTGAAAAGATACAAAGAAGAAAATGAGAGACTGATGAGAGAAAAAAGTCAGATAAATACTCGAGTGGTGCAGAGCTTAAATCAGTTGTAGAGGCAAATGAAGAGGGGATCAAACTCAAAACAAGAGGAATAAGGCATGTATCATGAAAGAAGAGATGATTGTGGAACAGCTGGTTATTCAAGAAGTGCTAGCATAAATCATAGACATCACTCACCTCCCTACTCAGCAAGGAAGTTTTATGCATCTTAAGATTCCATAAGTAGTCCATAGGTGTCTCCTGTTAGGCACCAAAGAAGAAGACATGAATTGGAAATTTTGCAAGGAGAGTTGAGGAAGCTCAAGCCACCATCCTTTGATGGTGAAAGCGAAAGGGAAGATGATGCTGAGGCATGGTTACTTTCACTTAGGAGATATTTTGAATTACATAACTATTCATCAAACCTAGAAGCCAGGATTTCCACCTACCATTTACACGGAAAAGCTGCAATGTGGTGGGATCAACTAAAGCAAGTTGAACATATTAGTGAGAAGAGGATCACTTGGAAGTAGTTCAAAAAGTAATTCCAGAAGGAGTACCTCTCAAAGCATTTCTATGAAAAAAAAATACAAGACTTCTTTGAACTTAGGCTGGGAAGCATGACTATGGCAGAATATGAGAAGAAGTTCTTGGGGTTGTTAAAGTATGTTGAGTTCATTAATGATGATAATTTGAAAATACAAATATTTCTAAGTGGAATGCCAACCTTTTATAAATAAAATACTAGGTATGATGAGCCCAAGACATTGACTAAGTCCATTAGGAAGGCTAAATACCTATATGAGAAAGGCCAGGGAAGAGAATCCCTACAAAAATCTTGGAAGGATAAGAAGAAGGAGAAGTCCGATCAGAGGAGGAAAGGATTCAGACCTCCGTTCAATGGGAATGATCCTAATAGAAATCATCAATATCAATATTCTAAGGGTGAATCCAAGAAAGAATACTCCTTGGGAAAAAGGGGAAGACCACGAATCCAATGCTGAGGATGCAAGGAGGATCACCTATACAAGGATTTCCCACACAGAAAGGATAGAGTGAAGACTATGCACAACATCCAAGAGGCTACAATAGTCTAAGATATGGGAAGAATTTATGCAACTTTAGATGATCGACAAGCAGAGTAACAATCCAATATGATCGAGGTGGAAGGTAATATCATAAATCGGTCTGTTTCTATTTTAATTGATTCAGGAACATGTCATTGTTACATTGATCCTAAAATAGTGGATAGATTACATTTGGAGAAAAGTAATATTGGAAAATCAAGTTTGGTTCAACTAGCCACTGGAACCAAAAGGAGAGTCCATGATATGGTCAGAAGTTGTTCCATAAGTATTAATGGTTTGAATACTAGTGTCTATCTGAATATCATAACCTTGGGGTCTTATGATATTATAATTGGAATGGATTGGTTGGACAAGCATCATGTTGTCCTAGATTGTCATAGCATGACATTTACCTGTATTGATGGAGATGGAAAAAATAACACTGTGAAAGGAGTTCCAAGACCCATGTTTATAAGGGAGATTTCAGCCTTATAGTTGAAGAGATGTTTTAGAAAAGGATCTCAATTGTATGCAACTCATGTGGAAGAGCCAGAAAATACAAAGGGGCCAAGCATTGAATATTTCTCGGTACTATAGGAATTTGAAGATGTATTCCAAGAAGCACCAGGGTTTCCACCAAGAAGGGAGATAGATTTCTCAGTTGATTTAGTGCCAGGAGCTGCCCCCATTTCAAAAACACCTTACAGAATGAGCACACAAGAGTTAAAAAAATTACAAATTTAGTTGGAGGAATTGTTGAAGAAAGGGTACATATGTCCAAGTGTTTCACCTTGGGGAGCACCGATACTTTTTGTCAAAAAGAAGGATGGAACCTTGAGGATGTGTATTGAATTTCGACAACTGAATAAGTATACTATAAAGAACAATTATCCTCTACCCAGAATTGATGACCTCTTTGATCAACTAAGAGGAGAAAAGATATTTTCAAAGATTGACCTAAGGTCGGGATACCATCAGATAAGGATCAAGGAAGAAGACAGTCATAAGACAACATTTAGAACCAGGTATGGGCATTATGAATTTGTAGTGGTGTCATTTGGACTGACCAATTCACCAGTTGTCTTTGTGTTCTTAATGAATGGTATATTCAGAAATTATTTGGATAATTTTGTCATAGTATTATTGGATGACATACTTGTGTATTCCAAGTCTGAAGAGGAGCATGAACATCACTTAAGACTGATATTGCAAGTTCTGAGAGAACATCAGTTGTATGCCAAGCTAAGTAAGTGTTATTTATATCAAAAGTAGATCCATTACTTGGGACACATTATTTTAGAGAAAGGCATAACAGTAGATCCAGAGAAGATTGAAGCCATTAGAGGATGGCCAACACCCAGAAATGTGTCAGGAGTTAGATCTTTTATGGGATTAGATGGTTACTACAAAAGGTTCATACTAGGGTTCTCTATGATTTATTATCCCATCACTTCTTTGCAAAATAAGGGAACTAAATTTGAATGGACACCTAAGTGTGAAGAGAATTTTAATTTGTTGAAGGAATTACTTACTAGTGCACTTGTGTTAAAGATTGCTGACCCAAATGAAAGTTTTATGGTATGTATAGATGCATGTAAGGAAGGTCTTGGGGGATTCCTCATGCAAAATGGACATGTCATTGGTTATGAGTCTAGAAAGCTTAAGGAACATGAGAGGAACTATGCCACGCATGAATTGGAGCTTGTTGCCATTATCCACGCCTTGAAGATGTGGAGGTATTATCTCATGGGGAAGAGATTTGAATTAAAAACAGACCACATTGGCCTGAAGTATCTTTTTAAACAACCAACCTTGAATGCTAGGGAAATAAGATGGATGGAATTTTTAAGTGAATATGACCTCGATATCCAACATATCAAAGGAAAAGAGAATATATTTTACGATGCACTTAGTAGAAGAGTGCATCTCATGCATGCTACTGTTGTCAGTATGCATCAGTTAGACTTGAAGAGAAATTTTTTAGATGATCTTGTTACAGATTAAATTTACCTACAGATAAAGGAAATCTTACAACAAGGAGATGTACAATAGAAAATAAAGGAGTATGAGATAAAGGAAGATGGATTACTTATGGATAAGAATAGAATCTATGTTCCTAGTTCCGAAGAACTGAGGAATTTGGTATTGAAGGAAATGCATGATATTCCTTATGCTAGACATCCCGGTTACCAGAAAACAATTACAACAGTAAGAAGCCAATTCTTTTGAACAATAATGAAAAAGGATGTTTCTGATTACATCACTTGATGTATGGAATGTCAGAAGGTGAAGGATGAGCATAGGCACCTAGCGAGTTTGTTGTAGCCATTACCAATCCCAAAGAATAAATGGAAAGTGATAACCATTGATTTCATAACTAAATTACCCAAGACAACAAGACAACATGATTCAATCATGGTAGTGGTTGAAAAATTAAAAAAGGATTCTCATTTTGTTCCTGTAAAAACAACATATACAATGACTAATATTGAAGAGGTTTACATGAGGGAGATTTCTAGGTTGCATGGGATACCTAGGACAATTGTCTCAAACATAGATACAAAGTTTACCTCCAATTTCTGGAGGGGATTGTTTAAAAGATTTGGTACAAATATAAACTTTAGCACAACATACTATCCACAGTTAGATGGGAAAATAGAAAGGGTCAACCGAGTAATTGAAGATAGGTTGAGTATGTATGTGATCAATAAGCCATCTAAGTGGGAATATTACTTACACTTGGTTGAGTTTGCATATAATAATGGGTATCAAGCTTCATTGAGAATGAGCCCATTTGAAGCCTTTTATGGTAGGAAATGCAATACTCCAGTGAGTTGGGACAACCTAGTAGATAGAGTGGTACTTGGGCTAGAGTTGCTCAAGGATATGAAAGACCACATGGTTAAGATCAAGCAGAATTTAAAGGCAGCACAAGAAAGAAATAAAGTTTATGCAGATAAGAACATGACAACTAGAGAATTTAAAGTAGGGGAACATGTACTTCTAAAAGTGAAGCCCAAGAAAAGCTCTTTGAAATTGGGTAGTTGTACAAAGTTGGAAGCCTGGTTCTGTGGTCCATTTGAAATATTGGACAGAATAGGGCCAGTTGCATACATGCTTGCATTTCCTGCTTCCATGAATGTGCATAATGTATTTCATGTCTCTTTGCTAAAGAAATATGTACATGATCCTAACCATGTTATTGATTGACATCCGATTTAGGTAGAGACAGAGGGAGACTTTCAGGTCCAGCCAGTGCGGGCATTGGACAGAAAGGTAAAAATGCTCCAGAATTGAGTTATAGAGATGGTAAAAGTTCAGTGGACCTGCTACGGTCCTGAAGATGCTACCTTGGAGCATGAAATTCCATGCGGGCATAGTACCCACAAATTTTTGAATAATTTTTGAGATTTTGATCTCTATTTTGTATATGCAATGGGGACAATGCCAAAATAAGGGGGAGAGGATGTAACACCCTAGGTTTTAAGCCCCATATTAAATAATGTATTTTGTTAATTTTCAAGAGGCCAAAGAGCCCAAACAATTGAAATATGTTAGTGTGCCTAAGAAATGTAATGTTTTGATCATTATTAATAATAAACACATTGTTGGTTGCTAGACGGACAAGGACTAGAGTTATAGGGGGATATGATTCCACAAGAGAGGGGGATTGAGGGGATAAATGTTTATTTTGTATTTTAATTACCCTTTTATCTAAGGGAGCGGATCAGTTATGTGAGCTTTGTGGGGAAGGCCAGGAGGTTCTTGATTCCCCATGAAATACTTAAACCTACCCCTGGTCTGTTGGGGGGTTCATTTTTTCACTTGTTCGCCGGTTCATTGGTTCACTCACTTACTCACCCTTTCATTCATTACATTCTTACCTATCACTCATGCATCCTTCATCATCCATGTCTTGTCTTGGGGAGAGGGAAACAAACTGTTGAAGCGTAGCCATGATATTGTTGATTGTAGAGGTTGCTGGTGTAATCCAACCCTAACTTGAGGCTTGCATGTCTGAGATGTGTTGGGTTGTGTCCAACTTTGTTTACAACTACAAGTCCTGAGAGTTCCAGCATGGAGATTCTGGACCAGTTGCATTGGAGACCTAGAAGGAGAAGGACTGCTTGAGGGACTGCGTGAAATAGAAGGGTGGGGGTCCATTCTCTTGGGTGGTGCAGGATGGGTAGAAGAGAGTTAGGTACTTGGATTGCTGCGAGTGCTCAAAAATCTTGTGAGAGCTTGAGTGCTGACTAGTTTGGGAAGCCAAGTAACATGGTGGAACCATCCTTGTGGATTCATAGCCCTGGCTCGGGGGTGACACTGTTGTTGAGTTCTAGAACAATAATGTCTACAATTGGGTGGAACTTCCTTGGTCTACAACCAATTCATGTCTTATTTTATAAAGATAAGTTCTCTTTGTTATGGTATTATTTACCTATATATGAATGTATTCCATTGTGTATTTATTTATCTTTAATTAAATCTTTAGAATATGCATGCTTGCTGGTTATTGTTGTGCATGTCGTTAGATATTTTCTTTTACGCATCCTTATTAATTTAAAAAGGTATCGGTAAGAAAAAGAAGTCCAAGGGTGGGCTTGGAGGTAGCGTACTCTCGCCCGTGGGTGGCATGGTATGTTACAATCAAACCCTTGTACAATTTTACCCACAAGAAGACTGTGTCTCCAACTTCATAATTGCAGTCTACGCGATGCGCATCAACATAACTCTTTTGCCGATCTTCCATTTCTTTAATCCTCTATCTTATTGATTGCATATGTTCTTCCATTTCTTGAATCACTTTTGGTCCTACCAGAACCTTGTACTCAAGTCGATCCCAACTCAATGGCATTCGACATGGTCTCCCATAAATAAACTCAAACGGTTCCATCTTAATTGTATTATGATAGATGTTGTTGTATGTAAACTCTACTAGTTGTGAGAATTATTCCCAATGTTTCTGTTGGTCCATTACATACATACACGCCATATCCTCCAAAATCTGGTTTGTTCTTTCTATTTTCCTGTCTGTCTCTAGGTGATAAGTTGTGCTAAAGTTTAGTTGTGTTCCCAAAGCCTCTTCGAAACTATTCCATAACTGTTCTGTAAATATCGATCCTCGATCAGATGTGATTCTTTTTGGCATAACATGTAATATCACAATCTCAGTGAAAAATACTCTAGCTATGTCTTGTTCATGTATGTGGTACTTACTAGAATGAAGTGCGCGCTCTTCATCAGGGTGTCAACTACCACAAAAAATGAATCGTGTCTCCTTGTCGTCAGTGGAAATCCAATGATAAAGTCCATCTAAATGACCTCCCATTTCAATTTCGATATAACTTGTGGCTATAACAATCATGTTGGATGTTTATGTCCAACCTTCACTTGATGACATTCTAGACATTTCACCACGTAACTAACTATGTTTGCTTTCATTCCCTTCCAGAAGAACAAAGGCTTAAGGCATGCCTTCATCTTCATGACTCCTAGATGAACCATGTATACTGCTTGATGAGCTTCACTTAATATCAAAATTCTTAATTCATCATTAGGAGATATGTAAATTCTTCTGTTAAATCTCAAAAGTCCATCGTTGTCTAGTGAATAACCTTCATACTTCGGTACAATCGTGGTATCTTGTCCAATATTATTCTTAACTTATTTATAGCAATCATCATCTATTTTTAAGGTTCAAATATTTTCTTGAAGATTCGTCTTAAGAGGTAATACATAAAATATGCATGGTCTCCTAATCAATACATCTTCCACTCAGTTCGCAGTTCCTTTGATGTAAGTAATTTCAAAATCGTATTCGCCAAGTAATTATGACCAACTCCTTTGTAGTGCATTCAAGTCACTCTGTCTAAAAATATGCTACAAACCACAGTGATATGTATTTAATTCAAATTTTCTCCCAATCAGATAATGTCTCCAAACTCTCAAGGCATATACAATTGCTAATAATTCCAGGTCATGCATTGTGTATTTCTCTTCATGATTTCTCAATTTCCTCAAAATGTAAGTGACCACCTAACCATCTTTCATAAAAAATCCTCCTAAACCTTCCTTGGATGCATCTATGCATACCAATAATTCCTTTTCCATGTCAGGGAATTTTAGTATCGGCACCATTGTCAACAACTCCTTGATATTTTGAAATGATTCCCCGCATTTCTCAGTCCATATGAACTTCTTGTTCTTTTTCTGCAATTCTGTGATTAGATTTGCTATCTTCAAAAATCCTTCGACGAATCGTTGGTAATATGTTGCTAAACCCATAAAAATGCATACTTCTTGTACATTTGCTGGTGTTGGCCATTCCATAATAGCCTTTACTTTCACTGGATCCACAACGATACCTTCACCAGATATGATATATCCTAAGTAATGAACCTTCGATTGGTAAAACAAACATTGCGATAGTTTCCCGTACAACTTGTTTTCCCATTGACACTGTAGGACCAATCTTAAATGCTCATCATGTTCTTCTTTTGTCCGAGAATAAATCAATATGTCATCAATAAAAACTTGAACAAACTTTTCCAAGTATTCACGGAACACCGCATTCATCAAACTCATGAATACCCCTGGGGTGTTCGTTAATACAAATGGAAAAAATGTAAACTCACAGTGTCCAAATCTCATTTTAAAAGTGGTTTTAGGGATATCTTCTTCTTTAATCCGTAACTGGTGATATTGTGATCTCACTCAATCTTTGAAAACATTGTCACTCCTTTCATTTGATTAAATAAATTGTCAATCATTGGCAACATATACTAGTTTTTGATTGTGGCTTTGTTCAATTAACAATAGTCAATGAAAATCCTCCACGACCCATCCTTCTTTCTAAGAAAAATCACTGGAGCACCCCACGGTGATATGCTTGGATGTATTAGTCTCAAATCCAACAACTCCTTCAATTTCACTTTCAACTCCAGTAATTTAGGCGTTGACATATGGTAAGGCATTCTAGCTATCGGTTCAGGTCCATGTTTCAAATCTATTCTAAAATCCAACTCTCTTTCAAGCAGTAAACATGGTAACTCTTCTGGAAACACATCTGCAAACTCTTCTACTACATGAATGTTTTCTATTCCTTCTGCCTCACTTTTTACATTTAGCACTAAGATTGCATATAACTTTCATCCCTTGTGCATACTCCTATGCAATTGTAGGGAAGAAATAAACCTCAAGGACACTCCCTGGTTTCTTCCTACAATCACTCTACCTTGTCCCAAATCATCCATCAAACTTAACCATTTCATCTTACAATTAAGTATCGCATCATACAATTCCATCAAATCCATACCAATCACTATGTCATAATATTCTAAAATCATGACATAAATATCTACCTTTGTCACAAAGTCTCCCAAGTAAAGGCTACAATCTATAACCTTTCCTCCAACCTTATGTTTAGCACCTGATGCCATTTCTCCGTATCTAAACTCATACAAATCAAATTTATTTACCTTAATTCTATTCAGCGCTACACTAGAGATGAAGCTCTATGTAGCACTTGGATCTATCAATATACTAAAATTTTGGTTTGCGATTATACCTGGCATCTCTAACATAGTGGACTGGTGCTAAGGTTGGGGTTGTTCACTATTGCATGTATCCTCTGGGCCTTTCCCAAATATTCAACTGTAAAGGGTCCTGAAGATCCATCCACTATGGCCTTCTCAATTAGACAATTTCACTGGTAATGTGGCTCACCCAATTTCCAACATCCAGTCTTCGGTCCAGTGCTCATGGTCCTTGAAGTAGAATATGGTGGTATAACAGTCTGTGATCCTGGTCTATTCTACTGAAAATTCCTAAGTTGTTGTTGTTGTTTTTGTGTTCCTCTGTAAGGAGTCCTCTATTAAGGAGTCTGTTACCATGGTGTGATGAACATAGGTCCTCTTAGCATGTCTCGATGTCCTGAAGCCTGTCTGGCTGGTGTTTGATGTTGTTGTGCTCCTGGTGTCACATTTACATCCTATCTAGAAGGAGTCTTGCCCTAAATCACACTATTCAAATCTTCCTCAACTATGAGGGCCTTTTGAACTACCTCATGTAAAGATTGAGGCATTAGGATCTGTACCTTTGCACAAATGTTGAAGTTAAGACCAAAGACAAAATTTTTGACCTTTAACTTCTCTGTTTTCAGATGTGGATCATACCTAAGTAGCTCCATGAATATGTCCTCGTAATATGGCACTGTACAACTTCCCTATTGTAAGGCGTTGAACTCATTAAGCTGATGTTTAGATCCAAAACTTTCTTTTCTAGGAGTCACAGAACAAGGTCTGCCCAATGCCAAATAAAGAGGTGTGCAGAAGGACCTTTTGAAGTACAAATCTCAGGAGAAACAATGCAAGGTGAGAACAAAGACCAATCAAGGTACACAGGGCCTTAAATTATGAAGAAATAAGATCAAGAGAGACAATGCAACAACACAGTGTAAGTGCATTACATGCACAAGAGACATCTTAAAGTCTAGAGCTCATTAGGAAAATGCACGCTATGCACTAGAGATTGAGTCATCTAAGTGACGAATCTCCATGAAGGATAGCGAGGGTAAGTCTCATGAGGAAAAATTCCTTGTTTTAGGTTTGAGTGTGTTGGCGATGGAAGTCACTCCTGGATTGCAGCAGGAGCAGAGCCCGACGCCCATCAGTTTTATGTCACGGTAGTTTTAATGGGTGATCGAATGGGTAGAGACTCAGGAAGATATCTCTCAAACTCAAGGACTGGGTCCGGCATGCCAGGAACAAAGGAGGTCTTGATCTAACTTTATTCAGTGGGTTGATTTGAAAATGAGCATGTTGAAGACTTGGTGAGAGGAGTGGAAACTCTACCTCAGGCAACAGACCTTTCAATAATTTGTAGAAGAAAAACTCTGAATGCGAGATCCTCTAGTTCAGAGCTTTGAGAAACTGAAAGGAGAGACTTGACTGGATTCTCCAATTCCAAGTCATTCAGTGCTAAGAAAATCACAGGGACTGATTAGAAACCATGCAACTGTTGCAGTGATCAAACTCTACATCATCCTACAACAGTTACAACTTGACTGGATTCTCCAATTCCGAGCCATTCTAATACAGTGTAGACAAAGACGCGAAAGAAAAACTAACATTCATCAGACAATAAGTCTCAAGAGTCTAGACATAACCAAGAAAATATTGCTTCATTAAAGTTTACCACCGGGAGCCTTGCTCAACCATCGATACTTACAAAAATGGAGAAAATGCCTACATATACTCAAAAACAATAGCAACAAAAAGAAGACGTTGCATTAAAACATTGCATCTACATGTCTTCTGACAGTCTGCACATGCAGACTCTGGCCGATTGTGCACCCAAGACTTGGTGTCCCCTTGGCCAAATTTGGACGGCTATTCTTTGTCATATGCCACCTTAACTGTGCATGGCTCCTGCAAGGGAAGTAGTTGAGCCATTAAGAGCCAAGCTAGTGTGTGCAGACCTCCTCCAGCTGGTCGAGGACTTGGTATGGCTTCTCTGGAAAAATGGGTACATAGGACCCTCTCGAGCAGACCGCTTGCCAAGCCCTCCATACTTCACACTTAATGACTGAGGAGAGGTTTGAACCACCCCTCCTTTCTTTCATTTACTCTGAGCAAGAAATAGTATGGAGATCGGATCCGATGGCGCCTGGAGATCACGATAATCCCCTCTATAACTGAACTCAGCACCTTTCTTTCCCCAAGTGACCACGGGCTGTGGCCATGCGCTTGTACCCAAAGCGCTTTCGGCATTCACGAATGGGAAGGAACTAATCCCTTCTTTTTTGAAATCGCGATGAGCAAAACGCTGAGACGGCTCCATCGGGTGCCACGCATCCCTTTGAGATATGACGGTCCTAAAATTACTTGCTGATGTTGCGGGCTCGGGTCCAGGACACTCTCGGCACCTCACGCATCAGGAATATGACAGGCTATTCATTTGTAGTTCAAAGTCGCGATGGGCGAAAAGGAAAGGAGCCTAATCACGTGTCAGGTGTCTCCTGTGGATGAATTGCTGAGGTTGCTTCACGATACTGTGGTCCCACCTCTAGGCACTTTCAGCACTCCAGGGTTCAGGGTTTTGGGATGTGAGATGACGAGGGACATTCACCCTTTGAACTCCCAACTACCTATATGCCGACTAGATCTCGCACTATGTGTCGCAGGATCGGATGACTTAGATTCAGTCTCAGCATAAAGCCGCTTTCTTTGACGTTATACATCGGTCAACTTGCTAGCCCCAATATTCTGATGACCATTGATCTACTCTTGTGGATGGATCCGGGCTGCTGACATCGTAATTCCACCTGACTTCTTGATTGGAAGCCTCAAAATGAGAATTTTCCATGCTGCACTTGGGTGCTCCTCGTGCAACCTACAAACCTGGATGCTCTCGATCCCAAGACAAGAATTATCGCTAACAGAGTGGACGAGACCTAATCAGGAGGAGTCGAAATCCCTTAATCATTAGATCAGACAGGGGATGTGCACTCGTTAAACCCTAAGACCTTCGGGCTTCATTACTTCTGTGGATTATATTTGTTTGTATTAAGTGAACCCTAAATCCCAAAGTCACAGAGTGAATCTACACTGTAGATCGGTGAGTGAACAATAGTTGTTGGATTTGTAAGAGTTTGACGATTCAACAAGTTTGATTCCTAACTATCTAAGAGCTAAAAAAAAACAAAGCTCTGAAGTCCAAGAGTGAAGGAAAGTCATAGATATGGCGATCGATTGCGGGCCGTTAGATCTACGAGCCTTATTTATTTGGAGTTTCAGTAATTTGATACATCAACATAATTAGAGTCATGAAGCTAAATGTTAAGGAACTCCCAGAGTCCCGAATTCCAGAGTAAATCCTTACCATCAAACGATGTGTACACGTGTCCGTAGATTCTGAGTATTCAGAATTTTGCTATTCGAGAGGTGGTGGGTGAATTTTTCTTTGGTGAGAAAAGTCTTGAACTCCTAGATCCCATAATTAATCTTGAACATTGTCGATGGTTAATCAAGGACTGTCAAATCCGTGGGATCGAACTTCAATAGTTCGGAGGTAACATGAGTTGTAGATGCATAAACTTTTGAATCCCAAAGCCCCAGAGTTTCTTCTAGTCATAGATCGGAGGAAGGTGTGGGAACCATTAATCTTCGAGTTGTACGGGATTTGATACTTCATAAAAACATAGTCGTTGTTGAAAAAAGGTGAGAAACTCCTAGAATCCTGAATCCTGGAGTAGACAGAAACTATTGATCTCATAGGAGTGTAATCAGTTAGATCTCCAAGCCCATCGGAGGTTCAGTGATCTATATGAAATAGTATCAAGTTGTGAAATCAAGGAAAACCCCGAATCCCATAGTTTCAGAGTGCATATCCACCGTAGATTCTCATGTGAGGAGGATCTCTGCTATCCATTAGATTAAATCTATAATTTTTAAACCCTAATATTGGCTCATTACCCTTTAATTGGGGCATATTACATTAGTAATGTTATTTTACTTATGTTGGCTTTATTCCATTAGTTGTAATTATACCTCCTAGTCTCCTATATATACCAAGGAGACATTTTCATTTGGAATCATCTTGTACATGAACATTTATGTGGGGTAAAATGAGGTTGCCCCCTCGAAGAGGCTTATTATCTGAAATTCTCTCTTTTTCAAGGTGTTGAGTACTTATTTTGAGGTTTTTCTATGCTATATTGATATTTGGTTCTTAACATATGGTATCAGAGCTCATGGTCTTGGGGTTTCGCTGCTACATCTGAGACACCGTGGAATTTTAGCTATAATTTTTTTTCTACAATGATTCAGAAGGAACAGATTGGAGGATATTAATTATACCGATCAAGGTACGCCGGGTTAAAATTTCATCTCCTGAGGCCTTATAATTTCAGAGATACAACCTTTGTAAGATAGGGTTACGGAATCATCCTGAATTGAGTCATTGCGGAATTTTTGCTATAAAATTTGTTCTGTAACGTTTCAGACCCTGAAATCCAAAGGATATTCTCAAAAATTAGTAAGGTATATGTGGTAGAAATTTCAACTTCTAGGTCATTTTAAATTTGTAGATACACCCTGTGGAAGATAGGGTATCTAACTAGTCTCAAGCAGGTGTTCCCAGTAAAAAAATCATAAATTCTTCCTAAAGTATCCAAATTGAGTGAGACCAATTGCATTATATATTGGACATCCTGTAGTAGTTCTGGTATAGGTTTCATAATTTTATATCAATTATTTTGTGTGGGGAACGCTATACAAGTGAGATCTCCTGGAAAGGAAAAAAATCAGCAAGTTGCGGGGAAGTTACCATAAATTCCACTTGGCACATCCAATTTTTATCATACCTGTGGCATTGAAGAGAAGAAATATCAAAGACCTACAAAAAATAAAATTTCATACTTAGAAGGGCCAAAATTTTGGAGATACAATAAAAGGAAGATTGTCTAGTAGAACCACCTCAAAATCAAGGTTTAAAGGGATACTTGGCCAACATGCCACCAAAAAAGGGAACTTCTACACCAAATAACCCTCTAGACAATCCTACTTGGACTCTTGATGAAGGTGAAGAAATGTGTAGGGACATAAATGATTTACAAAAGAAGACAGTAACCAACGATGAACTACAAGAGATGATGGATTCAATGGAAGCTAATTTGGATGCTAAGTTGGATGGTTTAAAAGGGGAGATCATGGAAGGATTGAAAAAAATTCCTAATAGAGAGGACACCTGAAAGTGAAAATGTATCCCATGAAATTCAATATGAGGACACAAGGAAGGTGAATCAAGTATGGAGAAACTCGAACTTTGGGTTGAAGACCAACCACGTTCCTAAGATCGATATGAGGAAGTTCGATGGCAAGGACCCAATCACATGGATACTTCAGATGGAGCAATTTTTTGATCTACATGATGTGCCACATACACAAAAGGTATGAATTGCTTCTTTATATTTAGAACCCAATAAATTTGTATGGTATCGATGGCTTTGTTCTCACAAATCACTCATAACTTGGACAATTTTCACGGAATAAATGATAGCACACTATGAGGATACAATGAGCAATACCTTCTTTAGCCAATTGATAAATCTCAAGCAAAAGGGTTAAGTTACCGAGCACATTGAGAAATTCCAAAGATTGAATATAAAGGTAACAGATATTCCAGATGAGCACTTGATTGATGTATTCATAGGAACTTTAAAGGATAGCATTCAACATGAGGTTCACCTTTGGGAACCCAAATCATTGGAGAATGCATTTAAGGTGGCAAG
>ML780287.1:397374-428163 GCA_009831015.1 Picea engelmannii | reverse complement strand
TTGTGGAAGGAGCAGCAGTAGCAAGGAGACAACAACTCAACGGAGGATCTACTTCAACCTTCGGAAAACAAGGTTAGTTCATTCTTCCTGTGCTTGTCTGAGAAAAGGGGTTGAGATTTTGGGTAGAAGGTAAAAGGTTAAATATGAAGGGTCATGATCTGCATATAGGCTTAGAACCCTAGCTTATTAGTCCATAGGGTAAAATACCCAACAACAATGAATGATGAATTAAAAATGAAAAGCCTCACTACACTCCAAGCATACCTCTCAACAATTTTCTCTCCTAAAAATTTCCTCCCCTTAACTAGTTGTGCGCTGCTTCTTTTATAGCAGCAGATGGAAAGTTTGAGTAGTTTGAACAGTTAGGGTCTTTTCATGTTTAACTAGCTGAAGCGAACTAATTAGAACCGTTTTAGTTAAAGATAATATGTAATAAAAATCACTTGGAACTTTGGTTATTTCACACATCATTTTTTAAGTAACCATGGATTAATTCTTATGGATCCAACCTTCTCACAATAAGAAAATAAAGATTTAAAATTTAATACTCTCACTTCTAAATCTGGCTCAGATGTGTGTTAATCTTTTCAGAATTTTTCTGACGATTTCTATAAATTTGTATTTCAATTCCTTGGTCTTATCTTCCTTTGTGTCCAATTTTACCAAGTCTGTGTATGTATTGGTCGCTATTAGATGGTAAACCCATATACAAGTACGATAAACCTGAGTCCTTCGAGGATGCATCTCCTAAACAATTATTGTAAGTGTTGCGGTCGTACAGATGACAAAGATCTCATGATCAGACTCCTCTAAGATACGCTTCTTAAGAATTCCATAAAGTACATGGAACTTATTTTCATGCGAGGAGACGATGCATCTCTGCTGAGGAATAATCGCTGAAAACAACAGAGTCTTCTTCTATGTGGGTATAGCATCAATAATATTCTCAATATCCTTGTGAAATCCCAGATCCAACATGTGATTGGCTTCATCAAGAATGATCACTTTCAAGACCATTAATTGGTTTGAAAAACCCATTGTATTATCACTATGATACAATAACCTCCCAGGAGTAGCCACTAAAATTCAAAAGCTGGTGTGTGATTGCAAGAGTTGTAGTAGTTCTCCCTTTCCCTGCTTCAACCTATAATTCATCTGCAATCATATTCAAGTTGTTCAATGAAACATACAAATATGCCTTTGCCTCTTCGACAACCTTCATGTCTTGTCTTTCAGAATTAAGCTCCAAAATAACTGCCATCAAGTTTTCTATGCATAGTTCAGAAGAAAAGTCTGGCAATACAACTTCTTTGGCCATTAGTTCACTCTGGTGGAATACTGTTGGTCTTAGAATGAACTTATAATTCTGACACTCTCCCAAGAAGAAAGAGTTACCAGTATGGTACCCTGCTCTTTTTCTATTAGTGTAGCCATGATAATTTCCTTTAGAAAAGTGGATTGATTCTTTCAAAAGAAGCCCACATTTTTTTCTTGTTTTACTAGCTTCCACTTGTAGTATGGATAATATATTTTGTGGGAAACATGAATTTAACCCGTCGTGCTTAACAAAGTGCGTGTATTCTTGAAAAACATCTTCAACAGGTGGCAGTGCTTTTTTGATAACCACTTTATCTTCTTCCTTTGCATAGAAACCTACATGAGGAAAATTGTAGAAAATTCTATCGAAGCTCCTCCTCCTTACGATATGATGATTATCCAATGTTGTTGCATCCACACCATGTAATATTGTTGCACCGAGCCGACAACAATAGAATATGTGATTTATGATATAGAGCAGTGCGCATAATAATTCAAACTCTTATCCACAAATACCTGTATAACTATTCACTAGCACAACCACATAATTGTGGCTGATCAATGCCGAAAGGTTGATAAGATGAAAAGAATCCTTAAAATAATATATTAAATTTTATTATTGATTAACAAATAAACGGATGGGCTTCATTTATCTGGTGTTAATATTTTAATTTCTGTTAATCTCTTAGGTGGAAATCAGTGAGCTATCAAAGTAATTTTTAAATATGATTAGGTAAATGTAAAAAAGTAAACACATAAACGGATGTCTTTATAATAGATAAGAAGTTAATGATTGAAATCACAACCATTTATTTTGTGTGACTACTAAGAATATTCCAGCCATATTTAATCCTGTCCATAGAAAACTTATTAAGCACTAAACCCCTATTAAATCTGCCCATTGTCAATAGGTATACGCCTTTCGGCATAATTACAATTATGATCTCGACCATTTTTCGATATCTTATAATTCACATATTAGAAAACTTTTATGATTCAGTACGTCTTCCAATCCATTTCTTAATTAATATAGCGATACCCCTTTTTTCTTATGACATGGCATGAAGATAATTCCAAGGCCATAACCCTTTAAAGAGCATGCGATAATTTAAAGTCATAGTTAAAATATTGAGTGGAGAGACATATGTTTTGTAAGGTGAGATACGTAAACATATAGAGTGGTATGATGGGTATACTGTGAAATAATCAAAAGGTTGTGGTATAACATGGTTTATATGAGTAGACATATAATTTTTTTATTTTTTTTCTAAGATTTGATATGGTAGGAAATAAAGTTAAGGTCATAACTTCAAAGGTATGGTATAACTTTATGAAAATTGGGTTACATGATAAAGTGATGCACAAGGTTTATAAAACATGTTATGTCAATGTATCAGTTAAGAGTGGGAAAAATGACAGTGTGAATAATACGAGGAGTGAGAAAAAGGGTCATGCTTAGCAATCAGTCAAGCGCCTTGATAATTTGGTCGAGAGCATTGCGCCAATTTTTAACGAGAATAAGAGAAACTTTGTGCAAGTAGTGTGATTCAAGGGGGAGCCTGGCAACGCTTTGCCGACTAAGTACTTGTTGACCAAACTATTCATCAACAATTGCCAACCAATAGATGCACGTTGCTTATAGTGGCGTGCAAGATTGAAACAATGAACTTACGATCCTTGATTCTCTAAAGGAAATGGAATAGGAAGGGTAACGATAGAACTGAGGGTGACTCGATGTAAGACAAGAAGAGGTTGATAGGGTTAGGTGGACCAGATTATACAACAACGGGAGACATGATGGAGGTTAAGGGATTCATAGATCGAGACTTCGTGGAATAATTCATGAAAAATGGTAAGTATGAGGGGGTTTTTTTCTGTTGTATAACCCGAAGGGATGAACTCTTTGGATCTTGACAAAATGAATAGAAAGTCGGAAAAAAATTTGTGGATGTGTGTTGAGGGAAAAAACCAAAGCTTAACATTGAGCATCCACAATGTGTATGTTGGAACCATCTCAAAATGGTTTGGACAAAGAAAGGGAAAAAAGGAAGATGGAGATAGGACTGACTACTGTGATGAGTGAGGATGTCTCACTTAGCAAGTGCATAGTAGACATGCAATGAATTACGACAAAAGAAGGTGACTTGGTTCCCCTGCAAGTTTGTTGTCCACCAAAACAGATTTGGTTAATCAGTTAAAAATATGCATATAACCTTTTAATATCACCAACCATTGCTCCACCACTTCCAACCATCAAAAGGGAAAAAAATAAAAGAAAGAAAAAGAAACAGAATAAGAGCAATAGCAAGAAAAGAACTAAATAATTGTGAAATCAACCAAAACTAATCTACCCCTTTTCAAATTATTATTATTATTATTTGTTTATTTATGTACAGAGGAAAAGAAAACCATTAGCTTAGGCTTAGGTCAGATGAAATTTAGCTTAAAGGAATGCGTCGCTTGCTTTGCATGCAGATCTTATGACTTTTAAAAATTCACATGCGGAAGGACTGCCAACATGCCAACCAACAAATGTGTATGGTGAGGAGAAATGACTAATCAATACCCAAAACAAATGGTCACCAACCTCCAAGACATGCCAACCAACAGATGCTTTGCATTTAATACTGAAAGTGTCGATTGGATCAGATTT
Organism: Picea engelmannii; assembly: GCA_009831015.1. NCBI lineage: Eukaryota > Viridiplantae > Streptophyta > Pinopsida > Pinales > Pinaceae > Picea > Picea engelmannii. The sequence continues at coordinate 424,193 of ML780287.1, read as the reverse complement.
AGGATTTAGGGTTTGTACATTAAAGAGATGATACATGAATTCATCAAACAAATTAGTATCATCTCTAGGGACATTTCTGTTAGGAATAAGGTCGTCATGATGCAAAGAAGATTCATAATATGGGTTAAAAGAATTAGGGATGTTCTTAAAATAATCATCATCATCGAAGTAAAAAGTGCACCTAGAAGGGACACACCTGATAGTGTCAAGTTCCTTAACCTGTTTTGATTGGAACAAAGGATTAGCAAAATTTTTATACAAATTAAGATCTTGATTGAATTCATGAATATCTTCAAAAGAGGACTCCTCACATATATCATTAAAGTCATGTTGATCTTCATCAATTTTTTTTGACCACCCATTAGCATCATCAACAAATGAAAATGTATCATAAATTGTTTTTCCATGGTCATAATTGATTTCTTGATTTGCATAATTAAATTCACCATTCCATGCGTGCGGATCAGAAGCTTGAAATGACAGATGATCTTGGGATTGATTTTTTCCATGATGTTTAAGAAGATTGGTATTTGGAATGTTGGAGGTGGGATGATCCTCAAGCATCATGATATAATCATGATTCTCTTCACATCCGAGCTCTCGAACACAATTAGAGAGAGGGATCCCAAGATATAATCCTAGCATGATTAGGATATCAAGATTCATGAAAGAACATGTGATCATGTAAACTATTGATGATGGGGATTAAAGACGACAAATATTTGTGCCAATCATGAATACCAAAGGAGAAACCTTTTCTATGGATTTTCTCTTTGAAGTCGAGGCAAATGATTAAGGATAAATGTAGGTTTTGAACATTCTTTTCTTCTAACCAACATTAGAAAAGAGGAGGTAGAAGTTCATAATAATGCAACATGGAAGCCAAGTTAGTAGAGTGAATGGACATAGGAATTGAATTATATGACTTGATAAACCTAAGTTTAAAAGTAAGAATTATTTCATTATATTTCATATGTAATTGTTTAAATATATTAAGATGCTCATAAGGATTATCCAAATTCCCAAAGGTAGAAGTAAACTAGTATGAAAGTTCAAACCATGTAGAGATGCATTCATCAGGAAGGTTGGAAAATAAAGAAGCGGCATTACCTTGAAGGGAATTAATGAACAATAACATGCAACTATTATTCTCATAACTCCTAAGATGATGCAAGCATTCGAAAATTCATGAAGATGTTCATCCACTATAGCAGTTCCATCACCATGAAATAGAGGCAAATGGTGCTTGAATTTGTGAGGTAAGGGATTAATCGGGTGAGAAAACTTCAAGGGGATGGGCACAAACCATGGGGAATTATTTAGGTATTCTTCAAACTCAAAAATATCATACTTACAAATGAATTTCCTAGGGTTAGTAGTTGAAACCACAAGGTTACAACCACCAAACAAGCTTCCATTCAGTTGAGACATTGTGATCTAGGAAAGATAAAAGTAAATTTGAAAGAATTAAAACAAAACTAGGAACGAACCATTGAATGGTCGTCCCCAGTATGGTCGCCAAAATATGTTGACGTCGAGGGACTAGAGAGTCCCCAACACCAAAATTTCAACCTCTCGTGGGGCTAGGAAGGAAGAGACAAGAATGTCACCCTAGGATTAGAGCCCAAACAAGAAAACACATCGAACTCCAGGCTAAATTCCCCCTAACCTACAGTCCAATCGTGAATCCCTTTGCCTTATATTTTTACTTTTTAATAATATTTGATTTTTATGTAATTTATACGTTGTATGCTTTTATGTGTGATTTTATACATTTGTAATAACAAAATTAAATCCTAAATTAATTTGAACAACTAAAGAGAATGCAACCAATAAGATTAAAAAAGGAAATATTATATTTTGTATTTATTTTAGAAATAAATAGCTAAAGTAAAACTAATCAAAAGCTAGGGAAAGTTAGTACTAAAATGATTAACTAAAAGCGTAATTTATTAAACAAGAAATTGATTTAATAACTACCAAAAATTAATTATTAAACCGTGTAATGGACTGGTATTTTAATTTTTTTAAGTTAAAACAAGATAAAATACAAAACAAAACTAAACAAATGAATAAATAAGGATAAAAAAAGCTTATAACTAAAAAATAAAATGAGATGAACTTATGTACATCATGTTACAATAGTGATAATTAATTTGTCCTTTTGAATTTGTTTTCCCTTTTTCTTTTTCTGAATTTAAAGGATTGAATTAATAAATATGAAGAACACTAACATTTAAATAGAAAACAAATAAGAAACAACTTCAGAGTGTAAAGGATTTGGATCTCTAATTAAAATTTCTCCCTATACATTTCCTGGAGTTTCAAAATTTACAAATCTCAGCGTAGACTTGGGCCAAGTATTTAGTCTTTCGCCATTCTAAAACAAAGTTACAATAGAAAGACCAAGAGCAAAAGAAAGAAGAAAGATGAGCCAAAATGGAATGGAGCGATGGTGGTGATAACACAAGGTGAGGACCTACATATCGGAAACTGATTAGTGATGAAATAAACTCAGGCTTATATACAACAAACTGAAAAGAAAGCATTTCATCTTATGAAAACCAACCAAGCTCATCCTCACCTCGTCCGTTCACTTCTTCGCAAGACTCCCTGCTTCCAACAATCCCGTCAATCCCCTCTGAAAGTAGAGAATGAATAATGAATTAAAAATGAAAATCCTCACTGCACTCCAAACATACCTCTCAACAATTTTCTCTCCTAAAAATTTCCTCCCCTTGGTTGGTTGTGCATTGCTTCTTTTATAGCATCAGATGGACAATTTGAGTAGTTTTAACAATTGGGGTCTTTTCATTTTTAACTAGTTGATGCGAACTAATTAGAATTGTTTTAGTTAAAGATAATATGTAATAAAAATCACTTGGAACTTTCGTTATTTCACACATCAATTTTTAAGTAACCATGGATTAATTCTTATGGACCCAACCTTCTCACAATAAGAAAATCGATCTTTAAAATTTAATACTCTGGCTTCTAAATCTGGCTCAAATGTGTGTTAATCTTTTCAGAAATTTTCTGTCAATTTCTGTCCATTTGTATTTCAATTCCTTGGTCTTCTCTTCCTTTATGTCCAATTTTACCAAGTCTATGTATGTATTTCTCATGATTAGATGGTAAACCCATATATGAGTATGATAAACTTGATTCCTTCAAGGAAGCATCTTGTAAACAATTCTTGTAAGTGTTGTGGTCATATAGAAGACAAGGATCTTGTGATTAGACTCCTCTGAGATACACTTCTTAAGAAATACATAAAGTACATGGAACTTATTTTCTTGCGAGGAGACGATGCAACTCTGCTGAGGAATTGTATTTGAAAACAACAGAGACTGCTTCATTGTCAGTATAACATCAATACTCTTCTCAATATCCTTGTGAAATCCTAGATCCAACATGTGATTGACTTCATCAAGAATGATCACTTTCAAGCCCATTAATTGGTTTGAAAAACCCAGTGTATTATCACTATGATACAATAACCTCCCAGAAGTAGCCACTAAAATTCAAAAGTTGGTGTGCAATTGCAAGAGATGTAGTAGTTCTCCCCATCCTTCCTTCGGCCTATACTTCATCTGCAATCATCTTCATGTCATTCAATGAAACCTCCAAATATTCCTTTGCCTCTTTGGCAACCTTCCTATCTTGTCTTTCAGATTTAAGCTCCAATATAGCTGCCATCAAGTTTTCTATGTAGAGTTCAGAAGAAAAGTCTGGAAATACAACAACTTTGGCCATTAGTTCCCTCTGGTTGAATATTGCTGGGATTAGAATGAACTTATAAGTCTGACACTCTCCCAAGAACAAAGAGTTACCGATATAGTGCCCTACTCTTTTTCTATTAGTGTAGCCAAGATAATCTCCTTTAGAAAAGTGGAATGATTCTTTCAAGAGAAGCCCACATATTTCTTCTTGTTTTTCTAGCTTCCACTTGTAGTATGGATAATATCTTTTGTGGGAAACATGAATGTAACCCATCATGCTTAAAAAAATTCTTGTATTCTTGAAAAAAATCTTCAACATGTGGCGATTCGTTTTTGATAACCACTTTATCTTATTCCTTTAAATAGAATCATGCACGAGGAAAATTCTATAAAATTCTATCGAAGCTCCTCCTCCTTATGATATGATGCTTATCCAATGTTGTTTCATCGACACCATGTAATATTGTTTCACTGAGCATTCTCATCTTTAACAATGTTTCATGGGTTGGTTTATACAATGAAAACACCTTCTCTCTACTGTTTATAGATGTAGGAACCATGTTTTCTGCGAATCCAAATGCATTGGCGAGAGTTAGATAAAATGAAAAGTCCCCTTCACCAATTAATAATATCTGATGTAAGTTAGAATAATTCTTGATACTTCTCTCCAAAGAGAGACATCTCCTTTGATATTTGGACCCCTAAACATCTGTTCTTTTTTCCATTAAGAGCTACCCCAAAGAATATATCTGAAGAATGGCTTTTTCTCTTGCTTGAGCTCTTCTTTCCCACTTTTACTATTGCAAAACTATCGAATTAAGAAAAAGGAAGTTATTTTTGTTGACTGGTAGTTCAAAATTCCTAAGCGCCATGATCCATAAGCATTGTAAGCGAGCCAACAAAGAAAGAACAAAGGTGAAGGACAGTTGGAATTGCACCAGCGCACGTTTTGAGAACACTTTGAATTTCAAAGGAACATTAATGTAATATCTGAAAAGATGTATTTGCATTTATGTTTTGGAGACTGTAAACAGATCTTGAGCGTTTCTCTCATCTATCGTTTATGAAGGAATTTATTTGTAATGAATGTAAATTAGGTAAATTTTAAATTCCAATTAGATATATTAGAGCTATAAGAGGGAAAACCCGTAAGAAGACACCCTCGTATGTATTGTAGATTATTATTCTATTTTGTAAAATTTCTAAGATGTAGAGAAAGAGACCAAGAGAGAATAGGAAAACAAAAATTTTAGGATTTGTATAAGTAGATAGTTGTTGCTATTGAATCCATATACAGGAGAACTGGAATTAATATAAGAATTCTTTGATTCCATTTCATGGTGTGTCATGGTTACTGTTTACATCTATTGAATTGTATGTTTACAGTCTGTTTATATTCTTTGTTATGCATTCGTTTCAATATTATGTGTATGGATGCTTGGATTTCATTTTAAATGTTTGAATTCTATGAGAGGAGAAGTATGAGTTTCAATTGTTTCCCTTCTTGAGAAATTCATGCAAAGAGTGCAGTGAAAGTCCGCAAGGAGTGCGGTGACGAAGTTCTAAGTTTTATCTCAGAAAAGTTCAGGAGGGATACCGTTGTTCTTATACCAGGAAGAGTGTAGGTGTAGCACAAGAGTCATGCAAAGGGTGCACAGGCCAGAGAGAGTCTTAGAATTTACCAACCAAGGAGGAAGGTCAAAGAACTATTGTTGCAGGAAAGTGCACAAAGTTGGAGGTGGTGAATAACCAGATGTTATTGTGGATTCCACAAGGAGTGCTTGCAAGAGTCCTTTTGAAGCTTTGAATCCCTAATAAAGGTCAAGCTCAAGAAGGATAGGGGTTTGAGAGAATTCAAAGGAAGGACAAGGTCTGAAATTACCTCATAGAAGTTGAGTCAGAAGAAGAAGACGCCAAGATAATTGGGCATAATTCTTTGAGTATTCTGAACAAATGGTCGAAGTTATTCGAGGGAGAGTCGCCGAAGTTTTGTGGGCTGTTATATTTTGTAGATCAATGAGAATATTAAGGATGAGTGTCTTTCAGCACTCGTAATCTCAAGAGGAGTAGTGGCCATTAGATCGGATCAACAAGTACCATTGATATCGTTCTTGAATTTCATTGTTTCGGAGTTCGGGTGTAGAAGGAGTTTTGACTTGGAGTCGAGAGTTGTTAACTCCCAATTCACGAAGTCCTGATAGAATCAAGGCTATCAAATCACTGGAGGAGTCAAAGGACCCGTTATCCTTTCAGAGTTTCGAGGATTAAAGGAGTCAGAGGGACTCATACTAGGGGTCGCGAAGTCACGAAACCCGATATACCACTTCGGATGAAGAGTGTGGTCACGTCAGCTTGTCACATGGATGAGAGTTGGCACTTAGTGCTTATTCACATAGGTGTAGCTCCTAATAAGGACCTATAGATAAACACTTGTGTGTTGAATATTCCTGTGGGGAATCAAAGAGTCAATCAGACTCAAAGAGGAGATTAAGAGTGATCCTTAGACCGGGAGGTCGTGTAGAACCTGTTGAGGTAGGGGTGTTGCGTCAGGTGGTATCAGAGATTAAAATATTTTTTTTTATGTAAGCAAGGGAGACAGAAGGAATGTTGTGATTCGAATTCTGTGGGGAACAGATTAAAACAATGCCGCCCAAAAGACGTCAAGATAGACCAATTCCTGATCCAGTTGTGGAAAGGGAAATGAGAGAACTTCATGCTCGATTAGATGCTATGGAGACAACACAGAGACGAGCTATTGATACTGGAGATGTCAGTGAAGCCGAAAGTGAAAATGAGGCTGGAGATGGAGAAGAAGTTGTAGCTGAAGATGTTGTAGAAGAACGTCTATTCAGAGCTATTGCAATAATAGGTGCCAGAGCAAAGATGGATATTTTGATGTACGAAGGCAACTTAGATGTTGAGGAGATGCTATATTGGCTTAGAGCTCTAGGTAAATACTTTGACTATGATGATGTCGAAGAAGACAATAAATTCAAACATGATGTCAGTAGAATTAATGGGCATGCAACACTGTGGTGGGACAAACTGCAAGCTAATAGGCGTTGAAAAGGCAAGAAAATAATCAAAAGTTGGGATAGGATGGTCGCCAAGATGAAATCCAAATTTATACCCAGAGATTACCAAATTAATCTGTTTCGAAGAATGTAAAATTTGAGACAGAAGGGGATGACAGTGAAGGAATACACTGAGAAATTTTACCGACTCATTATTAGAGCTGGTCATCATGAGAGTGATGATGAGAACGTCACCAGATATATGAATGGTCTGAGATATGTCATTCAAGATGAGTGGTAACAATCAGGAGTGTGCAAGATTCCTATCAGGTTTCTTTGAAGGAAGAAGAGAAATTGGCCCGAAAGCAAGGACAAAGAGGCAGAGGTAGAATTCAGAGCAGAGGCAAAGCAATTTCCCAGGACAGAGTACAGAAGCCCAAGGAGGAAGAAAAGAAACCTCATACTCACCCTAAAAGAGGATGAAGTTCACAAGGAAGGCAATCTGCTGATGTAAATACTTTTTCGCAAGCCAGAGGAAGAGGAAGAGGCATAGGTGGTGAGATAAAGTGTTTTGTCTGTGGAAAAATCAGACACAAATCTTATGAATGTCCTAACAGAAAAAGAGATGGAGGAGGTGAAACTCACATTTTAGAAGAACAAAGGTGAAATGTTGAGGCAGAAGATGCAGAAGGTGGAAGATCCTTAATGATGAGGAAGATTTTCTTGAAGCTAGAGAAAGAGGTAGAGAGTCCAGTCCAGAGAAACAGTTTGTTTAGAACTGCTTGCAAGACCAAGGATAAGGTATGCAAGGTAATTGTGGACATTGGAAGTATAGATAATCTAGTATCCACAGAAATGGTGGAGAAGCTAGAATTGGAAATTGTTGCACATCTGATCCCATACAAGGTTTCGTGGTTGAAAAAGGGACATCAGGTAACAGTCACTAAACAATGTTTAGTTGAATTTAAGATAGGGGGTTACATAGATGAAATATTATGTGATGTTATTCCCATGGATGTCTGTCATATTTTTTTGGGTAGACCATGGCAATATGACATAAATGTTGTTCATGATGGGAGAAGGAACACATACACCTTAGAGAAGAATGGTAGGACGCATATGTTGCTGCTAATTGAAGATAAGAAGGTGAAAGAAGAGACAAGAAATACTATACTTCTCATGAGTGGGAAGGAGCTTCTTTATGAAGTCAATAAAGAAGAATACATGCAGTTTGTCATGGTAAGAAAACCCATAGTCATTTTGACAAGTACCAAGATAGATGATCTACTTGAGGAAATTCAGGAACTGCTGGAGAATTTCGCTAATATCATGGTGGAAGATTTACCTTGTTCATTGCCACCCATCAGGAGTATAAGCCATCACATTGACCTTATACATGGATCAAGTTTACCAAACAAAGAAACGCACATATTGACGCTGCAGGAGAATGAAAAAGTTAAGAATCAAGTCCAGGATTTGATGAACAAAGGATTGGTTCGATAAATCTTGAGTCCATGTGCTTTACCTACAGTGCTAAGTCCAAAAAAGGATGGTGGATGGAGAATGTGTACAGACTCAAGGGCTATAAACAAAATCACCATTAGGTATAGATTTCCTTTACCTAGGATGGATGACACTATGGATTTCTTAAGTGGAGCAAAGTTTTTTTCAAACATTGATTTGAAAAGTAGATATCATCATATTTGAATGAGAGAAGGTGATGAATGGAAGACACCATTCAAAACGAATGAAGGACTGTATGAATGTCTTGTCATGACATTTGGTTTGATCAATGCACTGAGTACTTTCATGAGGTTGATGAACAAAGTCTTGAAGGATTTCATTGGGAAATTTGTGATTATGTATCTTGATGATATACTAATCGTTAGTAAGACTGAGGAGGAACACTTGAGACATTTAAATCTAGTAATGAGGAGATTGCAGCAAGATAATTTCATGATAAATTTGAAGAAGTCGTCTTTCATGAGGAAATAAATCATTTATATGGGGTTTGTGATCTCTTCAAATGAGTTGAAGATGTATCTTGAGAAACTAAAAGCAATTAGAGAATGGCCATCACTAAAGAACACCTTTAAAGTCATAAGCTTCCATGGATTAGCCAGTTTTTACCAGAAATTCATCAGAACTTTTAGTGGAATTTCTGCACCAATGATGGACATAGTCAAGAAAAGACATAAATATTTTCATTGGACAGAGGAAGCAAAGAAAAGTTTTAAGTTGTTGAAGGAGAAAATAACTAGACAAACAGTTTTGGTTCTGCCAGATTTCAATAATCCATTCCAAGTTAGATGTGACACAAGTGGATTTGCGATTGGAGCAGTTTTGAGTCAAGACAATAGATTGATTGCATACTTTAGTGAGAAACTGAATGATGCCAAAGTGAAATATTCCACGTATGATAAAGAATTTTATGCAATCATACATGCATTAAAGAAATGGAGGCATTACTTGATTCCAAAAGAGTTTGTCTTAACAATTCTTTACAATTCATAACTCGAAAGGAGAAGTTAAACCAGAAACATGCGAAATGGGTTGAATATATGCAAAATCTTACTTTTGTTATAAAAGCACATTTCTGGAACTGTTAACAAGGTTGTTGATGCATTGAGCAGGAAATGTTTGATTCTGCAGGAGTTTCGTGTGAAGACCTTGGGTTTTAATAGCCTTAAGTATATGTACAGAGATGATCCATATTTTAAAGACGCTTATGAAGCATGCGAGAATCTAGTTCTTAGAGATAGAAGCCAATGGATTGAATATATGGTTCAGGATGGATTATTATTCAAGGGAAATCAGGTGTGTATTATGAAGAGTTCTATGAGAGAGAATATTCTAAAGGAAAAACATAGTGGAGGATTGGCTAGACATTTCGGCCATGAAAAAACATTCATGCAAATCAATAGTTTATATTATTGGCTAGGGATGAGGACAAATGCCAAGAAATTTGTCAACAAATGTAGAATTTGTCAGGACACAAAGGGGAGAAGACATAATACAAGGTTGTATCAACCATTGCCAGTACCAGAGAGGCCGTGGGATGTGGTAAGCATGGATTTTGTGTTAGGACTACCAAGGACACAAAGGAGTTATGATTCCATATTCATGGTAGTCGAAAGGTTCTCTAAAATGGCACATTTTATTCCATGTCAGAAAAACAGTGATGCAACTCACATTGCAAACCTGTTTTTCAAATAAGTTGTTAGACTTCACGGCTTACCTAGGAGTATTGTTTTATACAGAGATACCAAATTTATTGGTCATTTCTAGAGAACACTATGGAAGAAGCTGGGGACAGATTTATCTTTTAGCTCAGCATATCACCCTTAGATGGACGAATAGAATGAGGTAGTAAACCGGAGCTTAGGGGACTTATTAAGGAGTTTGGTAGCTAAACATCACAATCAGTGGGATCAGATTCTTCCCCAATCAAAATTTGCATCATAGAACTCACCTAACGGGACTACAAGACAAAGCCCATTCCAGGTAATGTATGGAATGCAGCCGAGATGAGTATCTGAGTTGAGGGACTTAGAAAAAAGTGAATTCATAAGTGCTGGAGCAGAGGATTTTGCAGCAGAGATGCAAGAGCTCCACACTAAAATCAAAGATCGATTGCATAATTCCAACCAGGAATACAAACGCAGAGCAGATCAACACAAAAGAGAATTTCAGTTTGAAGTAGGAGATTTGGTCTTAGCTCACCTGAGAAAGGAAAGATTCCCAAGGGGAACATATAATAAGATGAAAATGAGAAAGATAGGGTTGTGTAAGATTTTGAGGAAATTTCAGGCCAATGCTTATGAAATAGAATTACCATATGGGGTAGAAATATCACCCATATTCAACATAGTCGACCTGTAGCCTTACAGAGCATATGAAACAGAGGAATTAGAGGAAGTTCAATGGGTTAAACAGATTCTTGTAGCTAAAAATCTGTAGATGGAAAGGATAATTGATCAGAGAGTCAGGAAGAAGACCCAAAGGAAGACATACTTTGAATATTTGGTCAAATGGAAAGGACACCTGATTAAGGATGCTAGTTGGGAGAGTGAAGCAAATATCCAAATACATGGACAAACAGTGCAGGAGCTCATGAATAGGAGTCCATGAATTTTTCATCCAAGGGAGTATGATGGAGGAGCATCGTAAGAGAGCCAACAAAGCAAGTGCAAAGGTGAAGGACAGTTGGAATTGCACCAACGCACGTTTTCATAACACTTTGAATTTCAAAGGAACATTAATGTAATATCTGAAAATATGTATTTGCATTTATGTTTTGGAGATTGTAAGCAGATCTTGAGCATTGCTCTCATCTGTCGGTTATGAAGGCATTTATTTGTAATGAATGTAAAGTAGGCAGATTTTAAATTCTGATTAGATAGCTTAGAGCTATAAGAGGGAAAACCCATAAGAAGACACGCTCGTATGTATTGTAGATTATTATTCTATTTTGTAAAATTTCTAAGATGTAGAGCAAGAGAGCAAGAGAGAACAAGAGAACAAAGATTTTAGGATTTGTATAAGTAGATAGTTGTTGATATTGAATCCATGTATAGGAGCACTGGAATTAATATAATAATGATTTCATTTCATTTCATGGTGTGTCATGGTTACTGTTTACATCAATTGAATGGTATGTTTACAGTCTATTTATATTCTCTGTTATGCATTTGTTTCAATATCATGTGTATGGATGCTTGGATTTCATTTTGAATGTATGAAGTCTGTGAGAGGAGAAGTATGAGTTTCAATTGTTTCCCTTCCTGAGAGAGTCCTGCAAAGAGTGCAGTGAAAGTCCGCAAGGAGTGCGTTGACGAAGTTCTAAGTTTTATCTCAGAAAATTTCAGGAGGGATACCGTTGTCCTTATACCAAGAAGAGTGCAGGTGTAGCACAAGAGCCATGCAAAGGGGCTGCAGGCCAGAGAGAGTCTTAGAATTGACCAACCAAGGAGGAAAGTCGAATAACTACTATTGTAGGGAAGTACACAGAGTTGGAGGTGGTGAATAACCAGAGGTTATTGTGGATGCCACAAGGAGTGTGCGCAAGAGTCATTTTGAAACTTTAAATCCATAGCATAGGTCAAGATCAAGAAGGATAGGGGATTGAGAGAATTCAAAGGAAGGACGAGGTATGAAATTACCTCAAAGAATTTGAGTCAGAAGAAGAAGACGCCAAGATAATTGGACAGAAGTCTTTGAGGATTCTGAATGGATGGTCAAAGTTCTCAGAGGCAGAGTCATTGAAGTTTCATGGGTGGTTAGATATTGAAGATCAGCAGGAATATTAAGGCTGAGTGTATTTCAACACTCGTAAGCTCAAGAGGAGTATTGGTTGTTGGATTAGATCAACAAAAACCATTTATCTCATGCTTGAATTTCGTCATTTCAGAGTTCGGGCATGGAAGGACTTGTGACTTGGAGTTGAGAGTTGTGAATTCTTGATAGAATCAAGGTCATCAGACCATGGGAGGATTCAAAGGACCCATTATCCTTTCAGGTTTTCGGGGATCGAAGGAGTCAGAGGGACTCATACTAGGGGTCGCGAAGTTGCAAAACCCGATATACCTCTTCAGGTGAAGAGTGTGGTCACATCAGTTGGTCATGTGGATGAGAGTTGGTGCTTAGTGCTTATTCGCACAGGCATAGCTCCTAAGAAGGACATGTGGATAAACACTTGTGTGTTGAAGATTCCTGTGGAGAATCAAAGATTTAATCAGACTCAAAGAGGAGATTAAGAACTATCCTTAGACCGGGAGGTTGTGCAGAACCTACTAAGGTAGGGGTGTTACATCATGCCAACAACATAAGGATAATGTTAGCCCATGATTGATTTCCATCACCCATCCTTGGCTTAGAGAAAGGAAACACCAATGATATTGTTTGGATGGAGGTTCTATCTTCATTGTGATGAAATATATCTGTACTTGGAAAGTTTGACTAAGATAGCATATATGAAGTGTGGGATAATTTAAAGTCATAGTTAAAATATTGAGTGGAGAAACATATGTTTTGTAAGGTGATACACATAAACATATAGAGTGGTATTATAGGTATAGTGTGAAATAATCAAAAGGTTGTGATATAACATGGTTTTAATGAGTAGACACATAATAATATATTTTCTTTGAAGATTTGATATGGTAGGAAATAAAGTTAAGGTCATAAATTGAAAGGTATGGTATAACTTTATGAAAAGTGGGTTACATGATAAAGTGATGCAAAAGGTTTACAAAACATGTTATGTCAATGTATCAGTTAAGAGTGGGGAAAAGGATACTATGAATAGTATGAGTGAGAAAAAGGGCCATGCTTAGCAATCAGCCAAGTGCATTGATAACTTTGTCGAGAGCATTGAGCCAATATTTAATGAGAATAAGTGAAACGTCACGCAAGTAGTGTGATTCAAGGGGGAGCCTGGAAACACTTTCCCAGCTAAGTACTTGTTGACCAAAATATTCGTCAACAATGTGCTCAGTAGAGAAGGATGTTACATGTTATTGCCACCTATCAGTTGTTCTAATTGATGTTGTTATAAATAAAAAATAAAAATAAAATTTTTTACCACTACTGTACTCACATACATGTATGTGATAACGGGGGTTGTTACAGAATGCTTCAAAGAAACCAAATACTACATCCAAAAAATAATTTAAAAGAAACAACAAAATAATAATATTTATTTTATCTGGTAAGAATTACCTGATCCCATAAAAGAGAAAGTAGGAAAATTTTCATCGGCCAAAGAACTTTGGGATAAGATGCATAATCTATATTTTGAGGAATCTCCCATCACAAAGCCATAGAATGTTAAAGAAGATGTAGGAAAAGAACAAAAAGAAATGTTCTTTTCATGTTAGATAGATTTAGAAGAGGAAGATTGTGAAGAAGGTATAATATATCTTGAAGCATAATTAATCAATGCTTTAGACAAACTGAAAAAAGAAAGGAATAAAAGGAAGTCTCTTGAGGAACAATTTGTCAGGAAAGATAAGGATTCTCAAGAAAGTTCCAAAGAATCCTAGCAGATCATCATGAATCTAAAAGCTCAGCTGGAAGAAGAAAAAGTGGTTGAAGAAACTCTCAAGAGTCAGTTGGAAGAAAAGTAGTGTTTGTAAATCGAAATGATAGCACAAAGAAAGGAAACAAAGAAGAGAGAAAACATTCTTACAATCCATCTCAAGGAAAGATCCAACTACTTAAATAATCTTGAATTAGAATTTAGTGAACAATAAAGAAGACTTGAAGAATAAATCATCACCTTGAAGACCCAACTTGAAGAAGAAAAGAGAACAAAAGAAGTCATGAAGATACAAATGATGAAGAAAGAGGAAGAGGTTGAGAAGATTGAAGAAGAAGTTGTTAAGATCAACAAGAATGATGAAGAGAGAGGAAGTACCATGCCATCAATGAATAAATTTGAAGAGAAATGTTATAGGTTATGGGTAAGGGAAAATGAAGAGAAGGCTAATAGTTATGCAAAATTCATCAAAGAGTATATCAAGATGGAAAAATGCAATCCCTTAAAGGAGAACATTACAGAAATGAAGAAGGATCAAGAAGAGAATTGTAAAAGAGACAAATATCAAAGAAGACCATCCACCTTCAGGTATCAAATAAGCTTCAATCATTGAAGGAAACAAAAAAAGATAATATGATGATCAACCAAGGCATGAATTCAAAAGGACTACATCACAGAGAAGATCCTTCACTCCCAGGTATCAAAGTTTCTTTTATGATTATTGTTTTAGATGTACTAAATTTGGACATAAATCTCTGGATTGCAGAGCATATGGAAGAAATGTTCAAACAAGAGATGCTTATGTGTCCCCACACAACATTGAGGGTTACAAATACCACAACTATGGACACATATCCCATGATTGTAAAAGCGTGATAAATCCCTCCATGAAGGAAAACATTGATATCAGATATAATAAGGCTTGGAGAAGAAAATAAGGGAAAGAAGGTCTCATGAATAAAGAACATGTCTCACAGATTGTACTCTGATGATTTGTAGTAGTACAATATCATGATGAATCTACAGATAAAGAAGAAGATGTCAAAATCCATGAAGAGGATGAAGAGGAAGATGTCAGAATTCAGGGAGAAGATGAAAAGGATGTCAGAAGTTAGGAAGAGGATGAAGAGGAAGATGCCACAATCAAAAAATAAAATGCCAAAATCCAGGAAGAATCCACAATCAAAGAGGAATATTACTCTGCGACAGAGTAGGTATTTTTCTGAGCCATCTATCTTGGAGACTCCCAGTAAATATGAATATTGAACAAGAAGAGTATAAGAAACAACTCTACAAATCCAAGAACTATATTTCAAGCAGTCTGAAGTGTTTTCATATTTTGGAAAGGCATTTTCAGAGTAGTTTGATGATAGAAGTGCAGAAGGCCTTGTGAAAGTTTGAGGAACAAAATTTGGAACACATTCCTATGCAGGAAGGGACATCTTCAATAAATATTGTTTTGTACATGTAGAGTTTGATTTGCAGAAGAGTAGTGGACACATTTGGTTTAGTTGAAGAGAATGAATATGTTGTGATTAGTTGCAACATATGGGTCAACATTATATGCAGTTGAGTTGTATAATCATGAACAATTTTATGACACATGAACAACGATGGATTCAGGAGATCATTTGTAGGTATAGAAATATATATCATAGTGGATGAAGGAATATTAACAATTGGAATCAGCCAAGTGGAATCAATTTGTCACAAGAAGAAATTCAATGAAAGGCACAACATAACATGTGAAGAGAAACAATCAATAGAAGCCTTACAACCAAAGGGAAATTGTTCAAAAGTGTGGTCATTGATGTCGAAGCAGTGAACATGAGAAATATGAATTCAAGTAAATTTGAATTATTTTTATATATGCCATTTAATTACAAGAGGAAGCACCAATGGACAAGCAACACTGGAAGAGAGGAAAGGAAGAGGTACAAGAATCCCCACATTAATGTACACAACATATTGCAAATGAAGATATGGAGAGAACATGAAGACAAAGAGATTGTTTAGAGAAGGTATACCATTAGGGGGAGCTACCCTTTTATCAAAGGGGGAGAAAGTGAAAGATCAGAAGAGAGAGAGCGTAAGCATGCAGACAATGGGAGCAACCCAAAGGGGATATACCCTTTTCCATTGATGTCAAATGGGGAGAGATAAACATGAGGAGAGAAACATTGATGTGGACCAATGGTCACAAGGGGGATCATGAGTATTTCCATGAATGTTTGGAGTATATGTGTTGCCGTCAATTCCAAAGGGGGAGATTGTTGGACAATTGGTTGTCATTTGTTGGAATATAGCTCAACACTAAGAGGGGGGGGGGGTGTGCATCAGTATTGATACCTTTTATCAATTTTTAAATAATTATTTATTAACTTTATTGATAAACAAGAAAATTCAGTCAATAACATCAATAAGTATAAACTTAAATTACAAATTACAAGTTTTATATGAATATTTATTTATAGCACCAACTCTAGGAAACAACAGTTCCCTTGTTTAGGGAACCAACCCTAGGAAGTTACAAATCCCCTTTTATTTCAAGGCTCCAACCGTAGGAAGCACCAACTCCCTTGTTTTAGGGCACCAACCTTAGGAAGCACAAACTCCCTATCTTTAAACTTTTATTTAGTGAAGATACTAATCCTTCCTTGCTCCTCCCTTCCACCCTCACTTCATAAGTATCTTCATCTTTCTTCCTTGAACTCTACACTTTCTTTTGATCTTCTGATTTAGACCACATAGACACTTTCTTCCAATCATATATTTTCTTTTATACAGTTTTCTAAAGGGTGTGACTTTGAACCAATGTGTCTGTTGATAATGAAACATTGGACCCTTTTGTTTAAGTAATAATAATGTTATTTTTAACAACATATTTCATTTATTTTTATTTTTATTCATAATTCCATAATTAAGGCACCCTATTTAGTTTAGGAGCTCTTCTAATTATTTTAAGGGCTATCTCTGCATAAATCCCATATGACCAGTTTTTTGGTGACCTTAGTTAGTTATTTTTGGCACTAGCTTCTCGTCCTTTAACTTCCAAATGATCTCAGGATAGAAACCTGTGACCTTATGTTATAATAGTGGTGCTAACATCCAAATTAATTATTTTTTTTTCAATTCATATGACCACTCTTCTAGTGATCAGATGCTAAATCCATATGACAATTTAATCTTTGTGTATTGCGCAGAAGCGGCCAAGCATTTCAATTGTCAAGTGACCTTCGGTGGTGACCCACGCTAAACCTTTTGGGAAATTTATACGACCATTTTAAACTTATTACACATCAATGTATGTGACTTTTTTTTTGTAGGTAAGAAGTTTTATATATAAAAGGCCTTCAAAAAACCAAGTTAGAGGTACAAAAAACAGATATTAACCGTACTGTAGTTACTGGATTGCCCCAATAGAGGGGAAACTAGTCCAGCCAGCCAGGTGAACCAAGCATAGGTAATTTAACAGTCTTATATATCAGCATTAAGTTGACTGGACAATAGCTAAAAAAACTATTAAAACGTAAAGAACCCCTGTGGGCTTAAACACTTGGCAAATAACCTGGCCAGGTGGCAAGAATGGCCTCATACCAAGGTTCCTCTTCGACGAGTGTCTCTTGACTTTCCAACTGCAAGCCAGCGTCCACATTGCTCTCATCTCTGTCGGCGACTGGCGAGGTGTCCTGTAGCGCATGCTGTCCTGTGGCCTTCTCCATGCCCATGTCCTCATGCTTGGCTTGCTCCACATCAATCTCTACGGAGCGCTGCATCTGGGCATTTCCTTCATTGCTCTCTGCATGGGGTTCTGCTGCTAAATCCACAACTACTGGGTCAGGGGGAAAAGCATATTGGAGGGAGGAAAGGATTTGAAGGAGGGTCATGACCTTTCCATCCATGGTCTGCAGATGGAATTGGAGGTCCTCCACCCCCTGACGAAGTTCGAAGACCAAACCAAAGAGAATAGTAAAACTTTCTTTCAACTGTGTGTCAAAGAAGGAGTCAAAAGATGAGTTCTCATTGTTTCGGGGCCTTCAAAATGGAGGTGGCGCCCCCATGGGCATTCTTGAGGAGCCAGCTACTGGTGCTTGGGAAAGCTCGACAGTTCTGGAGATTGGAGGGACTGGAAGGTATCACGAGGAGGAACCCAGCAAGTGTCAATGATGGCTAAGTAATCAAACTGGGAGACAGGTGGGGTGGGGGAGGTGAGAGGTGCTGGCTCGGGCTAGAGGGGCAGTGAGGAGATTGTGGAAAGTGACTCAAGGGGTGAGACAGAGGGCCGGGGCCAGTGAGGATTCCATGGAGAGCCTCTTCATGGCCATCCCCTTTGACACAACATGAGTTTCATCAAATGAATTCCGAAGAAAACCAAGTGCACCAGGTGGAGGTAGAGAGCCTAGAGATGTGCAGGGGCTATAATCACCATGAAGGTCCAATTTGAACCAGGCTGGGGCAACGGAGGGGAGAGAAAGTCGGGACGCGAGTGGAGGTGAGAGGCTAATAGAAACAACAGGGCCATGGAATAATTCGTAAAAGAGATGGATGTTGCAGAGTTAAAGCCACTACAATGACATAATGTCGAGTTAATGCAAAGTCAAGGTGGCGGGTGATGGCACGCGCTCATCACATGGATCCTTGCCTCATTGGTCGATCCGTTCTTCCTCCTCGCACCAGTTGGCTCACACTAGCACCCCATTCGGGGATCAATGTATGTGACTTGATTAATGATCAGAATGAACAATAATTGTTCATTTTGGGGGCTAAGTTACACCTGAAATGTGTTATTCTATGGGGGCCAAAACATCATATTCGTTGATGCATAGAATTGTGATCAACAACTCACATTATTTTGGGGGTCAGAGATTTATTAACGTCTGTGCTTGTTTGTTATGTGAGATGCATCTTTTCCATTGATATTGACCACGATCAACGATGGAGTATTACCCTTTTCTTGGAGATCAATCTAATGATTGTGTTTTAATCGCATGATGATCAAACAATTTAGGGTTATTTTAGTTCTTTTAATGTCAATTCGACTGTTTTTATTGAATCTTTCTCCAAATCGAATGATAAAAAAAATTCCTGGGTTCGATGGCTAAATCCTGGTCCGATCCGAATATAACGGCTACTATAGCTTTCTCTTAACTGAAATAATTCTTCACTTTCTAACCGGGAAGGATCATTGATCCTATAAAGTGATCAATGATCACTTAAACCAAGTTATGATCTCGTTGATGTTCGCGTTCACAGAGAGACTTTCACTTGACGATTCTCCTTGCAGAGAAATTTAATTCAATATACAGAGATAACTCTTATAGGCACAATTACTTCATGAACAAGGTTCTTGATCAACACTCAGACAAAGTTTTCCATTTCATTCAATGTCATTCTATACAACTTATATTTTTCTGTCTACAACTGCAATAATCTCTGAAAATTCCTCGTTAATTTATTTTGTTTTTTCACAATTTTACTGTTGTAATGGCTGCCATCAATCAACTTTCTCTACTACAATTTTTTTTCTGTCTTCTTCCCCCGCAAACAAAAATTATATATGACCAGAGTTGACATAAAAATAAAATTGTTTCTTCTATGTTCCCCTTTGAGAGGCTGAATAACATGGTATGTTAACAAAATTATAATCTAATGGATTTTTTTGGATGATAGACCTATATACCCTTGTTGACATCAATGATCACTTCATAACACAATGTGATCGTATTGGCCTTCTTGACATTGTTGCCAACACCATATTACTATGTCCAACATTCTCCCCCTTTGGCATTGATGGAAACACCATGGAGCTTTTTATTTTAATAATGTTTTCTCTCCTCCTTCGACATCAATGACTTAGGGGATATTTATTTTCTCCCTTTGAAGTGTTCTCCCCTTATCCATCTATTTGTTTATGTAATTTTTAATGAGGTATGGAGGTTACCCCTAAATTTTGTCTTAGATTTTCAAATGTACTTCTAGGTAAGGGTTTTGTAAAAATGTCCGCAATTTGTTATTTTGTTTCTACATATTCTACTTTCGCCAATTTTTGAGCAACCTGATCTCTTAAGAAATGATATTTTATTGGGATATGTTTGGTATTAGAGTGCATTACAAGATTATTAGAGATATTTATGGAATTGGTGTTATCACAATTAATAGTGATGGGATGATCATATTTCACTTGTAAATATTCTAGAGTGTGTTTCATGTAGATTACTTGTGTGCAGCAAGATGAAACAACAACATATTATGCTTCTGTTGTAGAGAGTGATATAGATGTTTGTTTCTTTATTATCGACACCACCATGAACTTTCCTAGAAATAATTCTCCTCCACTGGAGCTTTTCATGTCATCTATACTACCAACCCAATTTGCATCAGTGTATGCATTCAATGTAAAGTATTTTTTCTTTGGATACCATAATCCAAAATCTGAGGTAGATTTAAGATATATGAATATCCTTTTTACTTCCTTTATGTGAGATTCTTTAGGTGCATATTGAAATATTCCCACCAGTTCTATAACCTGCATGATGTCAGGTCTTGTTGTTGTTGTATATAGTAGACTTCCAATTACTGAACTATACATAGTTTTGTCTACTTTTGGTGAGTCATATTATAGGCTTAGTTTGCATCCTATGGCTATGGGAGTGGACATAGGTTTACTGTCTTCCACTTGGAATTTATTTAACATTTCATTGACATATTTATCTTGAGAAATGAATATTCCTTTATATTTTTGAGTGACTTGTAAACCTAGGAAGAAAGTCAGTTCTCCTAGCATAGACATCTCAAACTCTTATTGCATTTATGTTGCAAAGTTTTTTCTTAGTATGGTAAGATTACTTTCAAACATGATGTCATCTACATATGCCACCACAACAATCATACCTTGATCCTCAATTTTGATATATAGATTGTTTTGAGTAGTCCCTCTCTTATATCCTTGATTTTGTAGATACTTATCAAGTATTGAGAACCATGCCCTAGGGGCTTGTTTAAGACCATATAGAGCCTTCTTTAGTTTGCACACATAGTCCTGATTTTTTTTAATATGAATTCTTATGGTTGTCAATATAGACTTCTTATTCTAATGTTCCATTCAGAAATGTTGACTTGACATCCGTTTGATAAATTTTGAAGTTTCTGAAGCATGCAAATGGAAGGAACATTTTGATGGCCTCTAGTCTTGCTACTAGGGAAAAAGTCTCTTCAAAGTCAATACCTTCCACTTGGGCATATCCTTTGCATAATAATATGGATTTGTTATTTATGATATGTCCATTTTCATTGAGTTTGTTTTTTGAATATCCACTTTCTTCCTACCACATTCTAGTCCTTGGGTCTAGGGACAAGTTCCCATGTATGATTTTTCTCAATTTGATCACGTTCCTCGTTCATTGATTTTGCTACTGTGGAAAAAGTCTCTTCAAAGTCAATACTTTCCACTTGGGAATATCCTTTGCATACTAATCTGAATTGCTTATTTATGATCTATCCATTTTCATCGAGTTTGATTTTGATTATCCACTTGGTTCCTACGACATTCTTGTCCTTGGGTCTAGAGACAAGTTCCCATGTATGATTTTTCTCAATTTGATCAAGTTCATCATTCATTGATTTTATCCAGTCTTCATTCTTACTGGTTTCTACAAAAATTTTGGGTTCTATTACTGAAAGAATTTTTTTATTTAGAACCAAATTCAAGTTTCCTTTTTGTTTCTACACCTGCATCTTTATCCACTAAAATCTGATTTTCAGGTTGATTCTTTTGAACTCGTTTTGATGGTTCTATTGGTAAGGGTGTTTCTTCCTCATCCTTCTCATCATCATTTTGTGGTTCATTCTCTTGTATTTCTTCAATATCTTCTTCATTTTCTGATTCACCATCTTCTTCATCGTCACTGGTTCTTCTCCATTCATCAATTTTTGTTTCATCTTGAGATTTGATTTTTCTCAATCAAATTTTCACTTTCCACTATTTTGTGAAATATTAGATTATAGCACTTGCAAGACTTTTTGTTAGTTGAATATCCCAAAAATATACCTTCATCTGATCTAGAGTCAAATTTTCCTAGATTATGTTCATCCCTCTTGATGTAACACTTACTTCCAAAGACTCTAAAATGTTTCATAGATGTTGGTCTTCAAAACCACAATTCATAATGTTTTTTCTCATGGTTAGATCTAGGATGTTCTCGGTTAAGTATGTGGACTATTGTATATATTGCATCTCTCCAAACAATTTCTAGAAGCTTGCCTTCATTTAACATAGTTCTTGCAGCCTCTTGAACAATTATGTTTTCCTCTCAACAACTCCATTATGTTGAGGATTTCTTGGAATTGAGAATTGTCTCTTGATTCCATCATATTCAATAAAATTATTGAAGTATTTAAAGGTAAATCCCCCTCCATTATCGGATCTTAAACATTTGATTCTGAGATCTGTTTCACTCTCTACATAAGTCTTGAATTCTTTCAAATTTTCAAATGCTTTGGATTTTTCCTTGAGAAAATATACCAAAGTCATCCTCATGTAGTCATCAATGATCAACATGAAGTAGTGTTCCCTTTATATTATTTTAGTCCTATAGGGCCCACAAAGGTCATTGTGAAACTTCTCCAAGGGTTTTGATGTAGAATGCTCTTTTTTATTGAATATGACTCTTTTCTTCTTCTCTAATTGGCAATGTTTGCAAACATGATCTGAGGGCTTGATGACTTTTGGCATATCTTTTACAAATCCCTTTTACTAGCTTTGATCAGGTTATCAAATCTCAAGTGTCCCATCCTTCTGTGTCATAGCCAACTTTCATCTACTTGACTCATATGGAATTATTCCTCTTCCTTAATATCTAATATATACAAATTGCTTAAGGTTCTTGGTGCAATAGCAACTAATTTTCCTAATCCTTCTTCTCTTATTTCACATTTTTGGGAGTAAAAAATGAGTATATGTCCTTGATCATAGGTTTGAATTACACTGAGTATATTAGGTTTCAAATTTTCTACCAGCAACACATTTTCTACTTTATTTTTCTTGTTTCCTAAAGAAACTGTTCCTTTTCCAAGTATTTTGGCAGATGCATTATCTCCAAAAGTGGCTTTACCTTTATCCTTCTTTGTCAGAGTGAGAAATTTGTCTTTATCTCCTATCATATGTTTTGAGCATCCACTATAAATATACCATTGGCACTTTTTTTTCTTTGCATATAGGTCCACTTTACATTCTGTTACTTCTTATTCTATATGCTTTTCTCTTCATATCTTATTATCATGTTTGTTAGTGTTGCTTACCTTCAAGGATTGCATTGGTAATATACATTCACTGGTTTTATGGCCATAATTGTTGCATTTGTGGAATTCAACATTGTAATTTTGTAAAAGAGAGAATGTATTATAATTTCTTTTCTCTATATCATTCTTGTTGTTCTTATATCTTTGAACATTTTTTGGTCTATAGGATTTACAATGTACTACTTTGTGTCCAAACTTGTTGCATGAATATAAATATCCAAGAAAGATATGATGATATATATTAGGAGGATTCCTTCTGATTACTGTATTTCCTTTTCCTTTTGGAGGAGGTGCTTGCTTATTAACGGTAATCTTTATTGGTGCCATATTCATATTGTTATGTCCTCTTTTTAAGGGACTTATAAGAGCATCTGCATAGATGATTGACTTTTATCAGTTTTCTAAGCAGTAGAGGTTGAATTTTGATCATATCCCAATCCTTCTTTATCATTTAGTGATATTTGGATGTTAATAATATCATTCAAAACATTTGAATTGTTCTCAAACTTTGACTGGTGATTTCCTCTTTCTAGTTCTCCTTTTAGCTAACTAATTTCATCCTCTAGCTTTTTACAAACTTGTTGTTTTTCCTTGAATTGTTCATTCAAGATTTCTTTATTTCTTTTGACTTCTTGAAGCTGAGTTTTCAAGTCAATGATGATTTTCTCTGATTATTTTATGGTTTTTGAAACTTCCTTTTCTCTTGTTTGTTGTGCTTGTTCAAATTCTAGTAGTTTTCCTCTTAACAACTTGTTCTTTTTATAATTTCTGAGTTCATCCATGGCACTGATCAACTCGACTTCAATATCTACTTCTCCTTAAACCTTAGAGTTTTATTCTTCAATATCAAAGGTGTTTTTAGTGTGATTATGTTGGGTTTCTATACCCATAAATAGGTGTTCATATTCCTCTTCCTCTTCACTTTCTTCAGATAAGTTGTTGTTCTCTTCAATGTAAAAGTTATTCTTATTTTTGTAGACCTTCCTTTTGTATTTGGTTTGAATCTTCTTTTGTTCTTTGAAAGTTCTTTCATAATCACTCTCTTCTTGTTTTGGATAGGGACATTTGGAAGAAAAATGTCCAATCTTTCCACAGTTAAATCATATTAGAGGAGACTTTCCCTTGTATCATCTACCAATTCCTTTCTTGAGTTTCTTCATGAATTTAGCTATTTATTCATCATATATCTCTGACTGATATTCATTAGACACCTACTCTTATCTCTTCTTTTCTTTTGATGCTTTGAAGGTTGTTTCTCCTTTTGCTAGTCTTTCTTTCCATGTTCTCATCTCATACATTGTGAGGATCCCATGTAGTTCATCCATTTTCATATTATCAAGGTATGGTCCATCTTAAAGAGTAGAAGTATTAGAATAATATATCATGGGTAATGATATCAAAATATTTTGAACAATGTGTTGATCTTTGAGTTATTCTCCTAATTCTTTGATTGAGTTTACCACTTCATCTACTCTCTGAAGATATTTTGCTATGTCTCTTCTTCTTTTATTTTCAAGTTTTCAAATTGTTTTTTGTAGGTTTGTATTATGTCTCAATCATACAACATATGTGCATGAAATGAAATACTCAATAGATACAATACATTCCCTAACTCAATCCAAAGTCCAAGGAAATACATCGATGCCATCAACATCCTTAAACTGTCTTGTGTCCTGCACACATAGGACGACTTGTCAAAAGCATATGTCAATATATATACATCAATATAATCAATAAGAAATAAGACCTCAACATCATCATATATAACCCATAATTTGAATGAAATCACAGTGTACCATAACTAGATCACTTACAAGAAAGTGTCCTCAAAGAATAAGTCAATAAGAGTGTGCTCATTAGAGCGAGATGTTACATGTTATTGTCGCGTATCACTTGTTATAACTGATGTTGTTATAAAAATAAATAAAAAGAAAAACAATTTACCACTACTATACTCACATACAATTATGTAATAACGGGGGTCATTACAAAATGCTTCAAAGAAACCAAATACTACATCCAAAAAGGAATTGAAAAGAAACAAAAAAACAGTAATATGGATTTTATCTGGGAAGGATTACCTGATCCGATAAAAGAGAAAGTAGGAAAATGTTCATCGACCAAAGAAATTTGGGATAAGATGAATAATATCTATTTTTAGGAATATCCCAACACAAAGCCAGAGAATGCTATAGAAGATGCAAGAACAAAACAAGAAGAAACATGCTTGTCATGTTAGACAGATTCATAAGAAGAAGATTGTGACAAAGGCATAATAGATCTTGAAGAATAATTAATCAATTCTTTAAACAAACTAACAAAAGAAAGGAAGAAAAACAAGTCTCTTTAGGAACAATTAGTCAAGCAAGAGAAGGTTCTCAAGAAAATTCCAAAGAATCCCAGCAGGTCATCGTGAATCTAAAATATAAGCTGAAAGAAGAAAAACTGGTTGAAGAAACTCTCAAGAGTCAGTTGGAAGAAAAGTAGTGCTTTTAAATCGAAATGAGAGCACAAAGAAAGGAAACAAAGAAGAGAGAAAACATTATGACAATCCATCTCAAGGAAATATCTGACAACTTAAATAAGCTTGAATCAAAATTTAGTGAACAAGAAAGAAGACTTGAAGAAGAAATCATCACCTTGAAGACCCAACTTGAAGAAGAAGAGAGAATGGAAGAAGTCATGAAGATCCAAATGATGAAGAAGGAAGAATAGGTTGATAAGCTTGAAGAAGAAGTTTTCACGTTAAGAGTTAAAGTTGTTAATCTCAATAAGAATGATGAAGAGAGAGGAAGTACCACACCAATAGTGAAGAAAGTTGAAGATAAATGTTACAGGTAATTGGTAAGGGAAAATGAAGAAAAGGATAAGAGTTATGGAGAAGTCATCGAAGGATCTATCAAGAAGGAAGAATGCAAGTCCTTAAATGAGAACATTCCAGAAATGAAGAAGAATCAAGAAGATGATTGTAGAAGAGACAAACATCAAAGAAGACCATCCACCTTAAGGTATTAAATAAGATTCAATCATTATGAAGGAAACACGAGAAGAGAATATCATGATCAATCAAGGCATGAATTCAGAAGGATTACATCAAAAACAAGATTTTTCACTCCCAGGTATCAAAGTTCATTTTATGGTTATTGTTTTAAATGTACTAACTTTGATAATAAATATATGGATTGCAGAGCATATGGAATAAGTGTTCAAATATGAAATGCTTATGTGGCCCCACACAACATTGAAGGTTACAAATACCACAACTATGTATAGATATCCCATGATTGTAGAACTGTGATAAATCCCTTCATGAAGGAAAACATTGATATCATATATAAGAAGGATTGGAGAAGAAAATAAGGGAAAGAAGGTATGGTGAATGAATAATAGGTCACTGTAACATCCCGCTCTGGCGCACTGAGACCACTTATTATTTGAGGACACTTTCTCGCAAGTGATCTGGACCCTTTTTGACATTAGACCTATTATATTTGATTATGATGTGATTGACAGATGACATGATGTGTTACTATTTGATTAGACGGGTGCTATTGACTCAGTTTGATTGAGTGTGCAGGGTTTTTGACCTTGAGGATGCAGAGGAATCGGTAGAACCCCTTGGACTCCGGATCGAGTCAGGGAGTGTGCTTTTCGGTTGTTATGTTTATTATGATGTTTCATTTGATTGGTGATTTGATATTGACACTCTGACATGATTATTGGTGATGCAGGCTGACGATAGCTTGC
>ML780287.1:374826-393186 GCA_009831015.1 Picea engelmannii | reverse complement strand
AGGTTAAATGTTAGTAGAATTGCATGGTAGGAATAGTTTAATACAATAGTAATACTACTAATTGAATGTTAATGTTGGAAGAATGGCAATGATAAGTGATAGTTTAGATGCAATGGTATTGTTATTAATTGAATGTTAAGGTTGGTAGAATTGCTACGACAATTAATTGTGTAATCGCAATAGTAATATTACTAATGGAATGTTATTATTTGTTAAATGAATGTTAGGTTCGCAATGTTATACTGGCTTCATTTGAGGCGTTAATGTTAATGAATGGTATTGCCATGCTATTATTGTTAGGTTATGGGGAAGTATGGAAATATTGGTTAATGTGCAACATTGGTACTTGGTTACATTGCAGGGTTAATGATGATAATTTACGGTGCTAAGGATAAATGCTTCACTGCAATATTAATACTTGCTTAGTTGCCATGGTAACACTAGTTGAATTGCAAGATTAACAATTGTTTTAATTAGCATGTTAATAATGAGGCCAACCGAAATGTTAATAACTGTTTGCTAGAATGATCATGATGGAGTTTAATTTGCAAGGATAATCTTCGTTTAAATTGAAGTGTTGATGATAACGTCTGGTTGCAAAGTTATTGTTGTTGGGTTACTAGAATGTATGGTGATAAACGGGTAGGAAGGGCAAGTCAACCAAAAGAATGTAATGTCGGGGGGTTCACCTTTATGATACAGATGTCGTTGCTTACTTAGGGCATTTATTAGAAAAATGCATTGCATCGTGCTTATTGTCGTCCCTGGTCCTGTAAGTACTTGGTAGTTTGTATTGGGTAGTCTGTCGTGTCGGGCGGGATATAGACTCCTCTTGCAGCTTAGTATGTATGTCTGTGTGTAACCCGGTGGAGGTAATCCGGTGCCGTATCAAGAGTCTCGGGCTGTTTAAAGGCATAGTTCCACTCTTGCGACACACTCTGAGCCGTATCAGTAGTATTGGGTTGTTTAAAGGCACAGTTCCACTACTACGACTCCACTGTCGGATTCTTTCATTATGTGGCAGTACTGTACCTAACCCCTGGTGTTGTCTCTGCCTACAGCCGTTAGTTGCCCGCCTCCTGTTCGGGGGCGTTTGCTTCTTGTTGTCACTATGATAGGTTGGGTCATCTTGATTGTGTTTGTCTTACTTGCGTCCTGTTGGTTCGAGTGTTGACCTAGAGTCGAGGGGGTTGTTTCATCTACACACGAACACACACTTCAACAAAAAAAAAAAAAAATTCACCGGTTGACTGAGTAGATGTCCTTAGCTAGGAGGGTTTTTATAGTCACATAGATCATACTCTCAATATTTTCAGTAGTACGAGATCATGATGAATCTATAGGTAAAGAAGAAGGATTCAGAATCCACAAAGAGGATGAAGAGGAAGATGTCAGAATTTAGGCAGAAGATGAAAAGTATGTCGGAATTCAGGAAGAGGATGAAGAGGAAGATGTAAAAATCCAAAAAGACAATGCCAGAATCCAAGAAGAATCCACAAATGAAGAGGAAGATTACTCTGCATCAGAGCAGGTATTTTTCTGATCCATTTGGCTTGGAGACTCCCAATAAATATGAATATTGAACCATGAGAGTCTAAGAAACAACTCTACAAATCAAAGAACTATATTTCAAGAAGTCTGAAGTGTTTGCATATTTTGAGAAGGAATTTTCAGAGTAGTTTGATGAAAGAAGTGCATAAGGCATTGTGACAGTTTGAGGAACAAATTTTGGAACACATTCCTATGTAGGTAGGGACTTCTTCAATACATATTGTTTTGTACATTTAGATTCTGATTTGCAGAAGAAAAATGGACACATTTGGTTTAGATGAAGAGAAGGAATATGTTGTGATCAATTGTGACATATGGGTCAACATTATATGCAGTTGAGTTGTAGAATCATAAATAATTTTATGACACATGAACATAGATGGATTCAAGAGATCATTGGTAGGTATATAAATATATATCATAGTGGTTGAAGGAATATTAACAATTGGAATTAGAAAAATGGAATCAATTTGTCCTAGTAAGGAAAGTAGTGAAAGGCACAACAAGACAGGTAAAGAGAAGCCATCAACAGAATCCTTACAACCAAAGGGAAATTGTTCAAAAGTATGGTCATCGATGTCTAAGCAGTGAACATGAAAAATATGAATTCAAGTAAATTTAAATTATTTTTATATATTCCATTGAATTACAAGAGGAAGCACCAATGGACAAACAACACTAAAAGAGAGGAAAGTAAGAGGTACAGGAAGCTCCGCATCAATATACAAAACATATTGCAAATTAAAGAGATTGTTCAAATAAGGTATACCATCAGAGGGAGTTACCCTTTAATCAAAGGGGAGAAAGAGAAAGATGGGAAGAGAGAGAACATAAGCATGAAGACAATGGGAGAAACACCAAGGGGAGATACCCTTTTCCATTGATTTCAAATGGGGAGATAGAAACATGAGGAGAGAAACATTGATGAGGAGTAATGGTCACAGGGGGAACATGAGTGTTTCCATCAATGTTTGGAGTATAAGTGTTGCCATCAATTCTAAAGGGGGAGATTGTTGGAAAATTGGTTGTCATTTGTTGGAATGTATCTCAATACTGAGAGGGGGGGGGGTGAATCAATATTGATACCTTTTATCAAATTTTAAATAATTATTTATTAAATTCATTGATAAAAGAGAAACTTCAGTAAATAACATCAATAAGTATAAACTTAAATTACAAATTACAATTTTTATATGAAGATTTATTTATAGCACCAACTCTAGGAGACAACAATCCCCTTGTTCAGGGCACCAACCATAGGGTTCTCCAAATACCCCTTTATTTCAGGGCTCGAACCCTAGGAAGCACCAACTCCCTTGTTTTAGGGCACCAACCCTAGGAAGCACCAACTCCCTTGTTTTAGGGCACCAACCTTAGGAAGCACCAACTCCCTGTCTTTAAAATTTTATTTAATAAATAATACTAATCCTTCCTTGCTCCTCCCTTCCACCCTCACTTCATAAGTATCTTCGTTTTTCTTCCTTGGACTCTACACTTGATTTTGATATTCTGATGTAGACCATAGAGACACTTTCTTCCCATCATATATTTTCGTTTACATAGTCTTCTAAAGAGTGTGACTTTGAACCAATGTGTCTGTTGATAATGAAACATTACACCTTTTTGTTTAAGTAATAATAATTTTATTTTTAACAATATTTTTCTCTCTTTTTATTTTTATTCATAATTCCATAATTAAGGCACCCTATTTATTTTAGGTGCTCTTTTAATCCTTTTAAGGGATAGCTATGCATAAATGGCATATGACTAGTTTTCTGGTGACCTTGGCTAGTTATTTTTGGAACTAGCTTCTCATCCTTTAACTTCCAAATGATCTTAGGATAGAAACCCGTGACCTTATATTATACTAGTGGCGCTAACATTCAGCGTAATTCATTTTTTTTCAATTCATATGACCACTCTTCTAGTAACCAGATGCTAAATCCAAATGCAAATTTAATCTCTGTGTGTTTCACAGAAGCAACCAATCATTTCAATTGTCAAGTGACCCTAGGTGGTGACCCACGCTAAACCTTTTGGGCACTTTATATGACCATTTTCAAATTATTACACATCAAAGGATGTGAAGTGATCAACGATGGTAATGAACAATCATTGTTCATTTTGGGGGATAAGTTACACTTCAAATGTATTATGATATGGGTGCCGAAAACTCATATTCGTTGACACAAGGAATTGCAATCAACGAATCACATTATTTTGGGGGTTAGAGTTTTATTAACATCCATGTTGTTTGTTATTCCAGATGCATCTTTTCCTTTGATCTTGACCATGATCAACGATGGATTATTACCCTTGTCTTGGCACTCAATCCAATGATTGTGTTTTAATCGCATGATGAGTGGACAATGTAGGTTTAATTTAGTTCTTTTAATGTCAATCTGACCATCTGTATTGACTATTTCTCCAAATCGAATGATCACAAATGTTCTTGGGTTCGACGGATAGATCTGGTCTAATCTGAATCTAACAGCTACTGTAACTTTCTCTTAACTTCAATAATTCTTCACTTTCTAACTAGGAAGGATCATTTATCCTATAAAGTGATCGATGATCACTTAAACCAAGTTATGATCTCATTCATGTTCACATTCATAGAGAGACTTTCACTTGACAATTCTCCTTGCAGACACAGTTAATTCAATATACAGATATAAATCTTATAGGCACAATTACTTCATGAACAAGGTTCTTGATCAACACCAGAACAAAGTTTTCCATTTCATTCAATGTCATTCTATACAACTTATAATTTGATGTCTACAACAACTGCAATAATATATGCAAATTGCTCCTTACTTTCTTTTCTTTTTTCACAAATTTACTGTTGTAATGACTACCATGAATCAAATTTCTCTACTATAAATTTTCTTCTTTCTTCTTCCCCAGCAAGCATAAATTATATATGACTAGAGTTGACATAAAAACAAAATTATTTCTTCTCTATTCCTCTTTGAGAGGCTAAATAGCAGGGTACATTAACAAATTTATAATCTAATGGATTTGTCTATATGATAGACCTATATAGACCCTTGTTGACAACAATGATCACTTCATAACACAATGTGACTGTATTTTCCTTCTTGACATCATTTCCAACACCATATTACTATGTCCAACATTCTCCCCCTTTGGCATTGATGGAAACACCATAGAGATTTTGTTTTAATCTTGTTTGCTCTCCCCTTTGACATCAATGACAGAGGGGATATTTATTTTATCCCTTTGAAGTGTGATGCCTCTGAGGTGATGCTCCCCTTGTTCATATATTTGTTTCTGCACTTTTTAATGAGGTATGGAGGTTACCTCTAACGTTTGTCTTAGATTTTCAAATGTACTTCTAGGTAAGGGTTTTGTAAAAATGTTTGCAATTTGTTCTTTCGTGTCTACATATTCTACTTTAGCCAATTTTTGAGCAACCTGATCTCTTAAGAAATGATATTTGATTGGGATATGTTTGGTCTTAGAGTGCATTACAATATTCTAAGAGATATATATGGCACTGGTGTTATCAAAATTAATAGTGATGGAATGATCACATTTCACTTGTAAATCTTCTAGAATCTGCTTCATCCATATTACTTGTGTGAAACAAGATGCAACAAAAATGTATTATGATTATGCTATAAAGATTGATATATATGTTTTCTTCTTGCTTAGACATGCCACCATGAATTTTCCTAGAAACAATTCTCTTCCACCGGTGCCTTTCCTTTCATCTATACTACCAGCCCAATCTACATTAGTGTATGCATTCAATATAAAGTATTTTTTCTTTGGATACCATAATCCAAAATTCAAGGTAGATTTAAGATATCTAAATATCCTTTTTACTACCTTTAAGTGAGATTCTTTAGGTGTAGATTGAAATCTTCCCACCAATTCGACAACCTGCACGATGTCAGGTCTTCTTTTTGTTGTATATAGTAGACTTCCAGTTATTGACCTGTACATAGTTTGGTCTACTTTTGGTGAGTCATATTCTAGGCTTAGTTTTCATCCTGTTGTTATCGGGCTAATTGTTAAGTGCAGACACAAATCAATCCCCCTAGATTCACTATGAAACTAGAACAAAACAAGAAAATACACGCTTGCAATTATCAAATGAGAAATGGATCTAGAACATACCTTTTAAATATTGAAGATACGACTTCACCAATGCAATCCAAGCTCCATCATGAGGTTTATGAGAGATATCTGCAAATAAGCACAAGCCAAGGAAGACAAAAATAACAAATTCTATTTGATATGAAACTATGTACTTGATCAAGGAATCATACAATATGGACAAATAACATTCATATAGGAAAGAAAAGTATATCTGTATTAAAGAATGTGGAAGAATGATACAACCATATGCCTTGATGTTGTTAGGTTCCTTCCAACAGTTCCTTTCTTCCCACGCACTTCTTTCTCCAATGGATTCTAATACCATGGATTTGATAGCTACTCACAATATATCTTGACAAATCAAAGCTCAAAGCCAACATAAATTTCCCAAGCTCAATCCATCTAAATTTCTCCATGAGAGCTCCTCTCCTTTTATAATTTGAAGAGGATAAGGTGAGGAGGTTAGGATGATCCCTCTAAATCATGAAAGCAAGTAAGATCCAAACCGTTTGGAGGCCACCTCACCATAGAAGCTTCTCCTTCTAGAAGCATCGAGAAGATGCTCATTTTTCCCACGTACAATAATTTCCGCACCCTAACTGTAGTGCAACCTGCAGAAACTCCGCATCCTAGCTATAGTGCAGCCTGCGAAAATAAGAAATTTCCTCACCCTAGCTATAGTGCATCTTGTAGAAACTAGGCTTTTCCTCAACCTATCTATAGTGCAGCCTATGGAAACTAGGCATTTTTGCACCCTAGCTATATAGCAGCTTGTGGAAATCCTCTTTAATAGGATTTTTACAAAGGAAAATAGAACTTCTTCTCTCAGGGAGAGTTCTTCTCCCTTCTTTCTTTAGGAATTTAGGTCACTGACCCTTCTGAAGGCAACAAATAGGTTTACATCATTAATGTTCATAAGGGTGAAGAAAATAATGTGTAACAGAGAGCCCCCCAAAGTATGAAGTTAGAATAAAGTGATGGCTGAAATACTTTGTTGTGTGTGTAGGGAACAAGGAACAGTCGGTTGGAAACGTGCCAACAAACAAGGAAATATAGTACAATAATATATCATCACTGAGGTAGGCATTCCCATACTCAGAATATAAATGACTCAAAGCATAAATTCCGACATGCGAAGATCCATTTCAAGTAAAACAGGTCATGGCCACCAAACATACACTGCGGATCCATGCCAATATGACTCAAATATGAACATAGCCACCAAAAATACACTGTGGATATATGTGTTAAAGACTCAAATTTGAACATATCCATGAGACATACAATGTGGATCTATGCAACAATACAAACTGAATATACTCCAACGCAACCTGAATCCGTGAGAAAAGATTCAGGGCCTTCATATCCACCACTCTATAGTATAGATCTAACCATGTGAATACATGTGCTGAAGTCGAACATGGTAGAAACCACTTGATTACTGGTCATTAGTGAATACCATTAACAAGTTCGAGATAAATCACCATTAATGTCAATGACTCCCAAGTTACTCTAGTACAATCCAACGAATGTGAATCAATGATCTGAGGTCGAACACTCGGTGGAATATCCCAATTAGGGGTCAAGAATGAAAACCCACTGTCGAAAGCAAGGAAACCTGCCATTGAGGCATGCAAGTTCCAAGGTACCAATTAGTTTCTAAGTCTAATTCATGGATAATGAGTCAAAGTCGATAGGGAAAGACTCATCACAGGAGGGCCTTAATGTATCCCCCATCAATGACATGAAACGAGTAACAAGATTTGATGTAGAATAGAGTAACAAGTGACTCAGGGATGGATGACGCAATAGAAGGCTTAAGGACTGCAGAAATGGTCGATGCAATAGAAGGATTTATGGGTTGAACTTCTCTTTGAACATATTGACAACACAACAACTATCTTGGAAACACTGACTCAACAACAGGGATCACAGACCAATTTGTAATCTTATAAAGGAGTATGACCAAGAGACAAGTGGATTTTCCAACCTAGACACAAAGCGAGTGAAACAGTATCATGTTCAAAGGTGACTCTTCCCTAGAATACAAGTTTAGACACATTTCTTTCCCAATTTCCCCCCACCATTTCTGGCGAGTACCTCTTTAGTTTTATGCAAGATTGAGGAGGATAACATATGCTTGTAATGTAAGCTCATCCTTCGAATGAGTCCCTCAGAGTATTTTTAACAAACCCTAGGAAGGAGTGGTTCGATCCCATATGGGCCTTTTGATGTTTGTTTAACGAGTCCAAAGAAAGAAAACTCAGGGGTTTTTCATGTTTAGAGAGTCTGAAAAAAAATTAAAGAGAACTTTCTTAGTTCCTTTTTCATAAATTAGTTTGACGAGACCAAAAAAGTGATAACCTATCACCCATCAAACATTTTCTTCAAATACTTTTACGAGCATGAAAAGAACAATGTCGCTCGACAATATTTTCATATTTAGAGAGTCTAAAAAGAGCTTAAACGAAACTCCAGGGGGTTCCTTTTTCATATAACCCTTACGAGTCTGAAATGTGATAAAAGTATACTCAGTTACATTCTCACATATTTACGATCATGACAAAGAACAAAGACTAAGCTCGGTAACTTATCCTCATGTATTTACGAGCATGAGAAAGAACAAGGACTAAGCTCGAGATTGTTTTGATTTTTATGCAATCTTTAAAAAAAAAAAAAACTATGCTTGGGATAGATTTTATTTTTACACAAGATTAAAACTAAACAAAACTGTTCTTGGAACTGTTTTCATTTTTTACACAAGCTCGAACCAGAGGAAACTATGCTTGAGGTAGATGGTTTCATTTTTACACAAGCTAGAACCATAGAAAACAATGCTTGCGACTTCCCAACGCATGGTTGGTACTTAGCCCCCATCTTAAGAAGCTAGTATTTTAACTTCAGCATGAAGTCCAGAGGATGAGGAAAATGCCACCCAAGCTTCATTCCATTTCAAGAATGAAATGAAGCTTCAAATACTATACGTAGGACTTGACCCAGATGAAGAGGGGGAAGTTGTTTCATTTTTTAATGAGCTTGACACATGAGAAGAACTATGCTCATGACTCTAAGTATAATCCCTAGAACACCGTTTCATTTTTTAACGAGTTTGACACAGAAACATGAACTATGCTCATAACCTCTGTTTCATTTTTTAACGAGGTTTCCATAGAGAAGAAAAACTATCCTCGTAGCTGGGTTCATTTTTTAATGAGCTTGAAATCAGAAAACTATGCTCAAAGTGGTTTCATTTTTTAACGAGCTTGAAATCAGAAAATCATGCTCCAGGCTCTTCTTGATCATGGCTTCCAAGAAGACAATGCTCTTGAAAGAAACCATGTCAAGGGACAAAACTCGATCATGGCTTCCAATATATCTTCATTTGACAAAAGAAACACACTCTGGAAGGAACACATGTCGAGGGTCGTGAGAGGGGTAAGGAGGTCAGGCTCCAATAGCCCTAGAGAAGAGTTCACCATGTCAACTATCAGATCTAAGTCATAAGAGATGGAGCTTACAACAAGAGGATCATCATCATTCGTAGGTAAATACATGGGAGACAATGCCACATAATTGATTTGTGGCGGTGGCGATACCGTCTGCATATAAGAACCATTTAGGGAGTTCATCCAATCAGGACTAATGAATGAAAGTTGATCAATAGTCACAATTCTTCCATCATGAGGGAAATATATCACACGAAAAGAGTGGACATAATAGCTTTCATGGAATAGACATAATCTCTTCCAAGGAGTAAAACGAAATCCAAGGGGTCTTGGACTACCATAACATCAATAAAGATAGTTTTCCCTCCCAAAGTTACAGGAAACTGAGGAAGGGTCCCTAAAGGTTGATTGGTTCTTCTGTTAAAAGCTAACAGATTCTGCGTAATCGGTGCAAGCTGAGGACAACTGAAGGCCTGCCAAGCAATAGAGTACAAAATACTAACGAACGCACCTTCATCTATCAGCGTCTGAGGAAAATCCCGACCACAAACATGTACTGTAATATGGAAAGGAATGTGAGAGGGAAGATGAGGTCTAGTTAGCACACCCCAATTAAAAAGGATGGATTCGTTACTTGGGGGAGGTTCCACAAGAGAAGGAGGAATGCCCCTCGACACGGTAGATTATGTATCAAGGAGAAAAACATGGGCAGTATCGGGTTTACTCTCGAGTGGGAGATTAGGATCGACCGATGACAATATCAGATCGACCACTTGGGTTTCATTCTCCAAGGCGATAATGGGGTCAACGGGTTGAAATGGATTGACCACTTGGGTTTCACTCTCTAACTAGAGAGTGGGATTGACCGAGGATGGGATCGAATCAACCACTTGCGTTTCACTCTCTAATGAGAGAGTGGGATCTACAGAGGATGGGATTGGATCGACCACTTGGTCAATTGGTTCAACTAAGGAGGTGACCATATTGATCACTTGATCAACCAGACTGACCGATGAAGGGGATGGATTGATCATTCCATCAACTACAGGTGGGTCAAGAGTAAGCTTGTGATAAGCGACTGGAAGTTGAGGCTGTGAAATACTCATGTCTTCCAGGAATTTCAAGGCTTCATCCATATGAGGCCAAAGGTGAGTGAGATGACTCCCTTTGCATAACATACATAGGAACTTGTCTCTACTTTTCTTATTTCCAACTATATCGTGACTAGTTGATGGGAAGTCATCAACATGTTGTTCAAAGGATGACGACATGGGTTGGCGAGGGTGTGTAGACCATGCTTCTATAACTTTGGATAGACCAGGGAAATCCTTAAGAAGATGGATACCCTTGCAAATCCTACAGGGTTACTTGGGATTACAGGTTGTTTGGGTGATCTTGACATCATCAACACTCCCAGCACGATCAACAGTAACTTGTTGTTTTCCAACATGTCTGGAAGTGGTTGAAAGTTTGGATCCTTGCTTATTTTTCTTCTTATTATTCTTTAGTTTCTTCTTCTTCTTAGCCACTGGGTTACTAGCTTCAAATATTTCACTTGGCGAAGAAGATGAAATGGAAGAAGACCTTGCAAGTGAAGAAGGTGAAGAAGATCTTACTGGGGAAGAAGGTGAAGGATCAACATGAGGTTGATTCTCTTGGGGGGAAGTGCTTACGACCGAAGCACTTACTGCATTCAGGATTACCTGAGTGGAAAACAACCACACTGACAATCCAATTGTGAGACCTGGAAGGCTCAAAGTAGCGATGTGAGGAGGATCAATGTTCCCGTAAGAAGGAAAAACAAAAGGTTCCCCTAGAACAGGGGTTCCCTCATAGGTTGTTTCAGTAACGAACACCATTAAATAAAGATTCAACCTAGAGTCTTCTAGGGAGAAAAAACAACACATGCTAAAAATCTAGTAAGCAAGAAAGAAAACAAAACCTTCTCACAATGAGCACACTAGTTGGTGATGAAATCCAACGTCGTGAGAACAATGTAAGAAGGGGATGAGATGGAGCAGGTGGGAAAGTTACGTTGACGACCTACTTAACGGACTTACACCCTGGTGCAAGCTCCCACACATACACATGGGTATACCCTCCAAGGAGCCCGATTGAGTTTGGCCAACGTCGATTCCAGGTATTGTGAAGACTTGCCCCTCCACAGTCACCTCGTGTACAAAACCTAGAGAGATAGGACACTAAGGTTACCAATTACTACAGTAATGCATGGGGAAACAATCGATAGTCCAATCCACGTGCAAAGGCAGGGTATCTAGCCCGAAATCAACTTGAAAGGCTTCCACTGATCATTGTAGGTATACCTTCAAGTGACCCCCATAATACGTGCAATCTCTACACCAAAACCAACAAAGCAGGGTGAGTAACTTTGCTAGTCTCAATGTGACCTCGTGATTGACCCTTATGTGAGAAGGGATTCCCAGGAAAAAAATGTAATAAGTGGACTTAATCGCTCCCTAACGTAACATTCTATGTTTGTTTGCATCTTTGAAAAGTTATCTTTCACATCTATTCCAAAGCCCTACAGCCTAAGCTAATGTAGGTTTTCTACCATAAAATTTAAAAATGTCTAATCAATTTTTATAAGATCTTTATTTTATGGTTGTTGTTACTCAAAAGGAAAATGGCATGGACAATATGGTGTTTTGACCAACTCGAAAGCTATGCAAAGAGATGAAGATGCAATCTTTTCATTTCGATTAAAGCTATGCTACGAGAAGGAGAAAACATTTATCATTCCCATATGCACAATGTCCCAAAATTTAACTAAACTAGTCAATATCAAGATTCTCAAGAAATGAGAAAAATAGATTGTACACCAATACACAATTCATGCCCCCCCCCAAATTTAAGACCAAAAAATGCCAAGAATCATGCAATTTCGCTACTTCAAATGAAAGGATGCCCCCATTCTAATATAGATCAAGAAATTAAATTTTTTTCTTTCAAAGATAACTAAAAGCAATAGCAAATCGACATGACACGAAGAAACCCAAACAAAGTTTCTCTTTTAACATGATTCATTCAGAAAAAGAAGTATTCTTTCACTAAACAATTCTAAAGAAAAGACAATGCTTTGTAACTGAAAGACACTCAAAGCAAGAGACTAAAAATTTCAAAAGAAAACAAAGCAATGATGGCTAAAAGAAGTTTCAAAGCTGTCAATTAGACTGTAAATAGATCATAATCAAACCCAAAAATTTACCCCAAAATCAAATCCAAGGTCTGGGTAAGGAAAAAACCATCAAAAATCAAAATTTTCACAATTTCCAAAGGTTGTAGACTAACACAGTGCAGAAATCACTGATTTCCACAGGCTAGATATGGGTAGGGTGCGGAGTTTTCGCACTGGTGTAAACAAGTAGGGTGCAGAAATCCCAAGTCGCTACATTGTCCCTCAAGGAAGGGTGCAAAAATCAAAGAAATAATGAAAAAATAAAAAGTAAGAAGGTTTTTCTAGTGTGGTTTAACAGTCATAGAGTCAAGTTGGATCTCCCAGTGACTCAGAAAATAGAATCAAAAGCAATCAAAGAAAGAAAACAAGGTAGATTAGGAAAAAAATCCGTTCCCCAGTGGAGTCACCAATTTTTTTATCGGGCTAATTGTTAAGTGCAGACAAAAATCAATCCCCCTAGCTTCACTACGAAACTAGAACAAAACAAGACAATACACTACTCTTTCCTTAGCTTTCAATTATCAAATGAGAAATGGATCTATAACATACCTTTTAAATATTGAAGATCCAACTTTGTCAATGCAATCCAAGATCCATCACGAGGTTTATGAGATATATCTGCAAATAAGCACAAGCCAATGAAGACAAGAATAACAGAGTCTATTTGATATGAAACTATGTATGTGATCAAGGAATCATACAATATGGACAAATAACATTCATATAGGAAAGAAAAATATATCTGTATTAAAGAATGTGGAAAAAAGATACAACCAGATGCCTTGATGTTGTTAGGTTCCTTCCAATAGTTCCTTGCTTCCCACACACTTCTTGCTCCAATGGATTCTGAGACCATGGATCTAATAGCTACTCACAATCTATCTTGACAAAGCAAAGCTCAAAGCCAACATAAATTTCCCAAGCTCAATCCAACTAACTTTCTCCATGAGAGCTCCTCTCCATTTATAAGTTGAAGAGGATAAGGTGAGGAGGTTAGGATGATCCCACTAAATCATGAAAGTGAGTAAGATCCAAACCGTTCGGTGGTCACCTCACCATAGAAGCTTCTCCTTCTAGAAGCATCGAAAAGATGCTTTTTTTTCCCACGTACAGGAATTTACGCACCCTAGCTATTGGAGAATAACCCTAACTTACATTAGTTTATACCTAGCTTAGACTCCTAGATCTTGGTTAATATTTTCATTTACACTTTATTTCACCTAATTTGGCCACATAGAGAAGAAGGGCGCCTCATCCCTAGATTTTAAGGAAAACTGTTATTTTTAGATCAAGACTCAACTCTCAGTTCTTGATTTTCTTGATTTATTCCAACTCCCCATGAAAAAACTCATATATTATTGGGTAATGCGCACCTCCTCTTTGAGTGAGAGATTTATTCCTTAATTAATGATTTTTTTCGTTACTGTTATTAGTAACTACTATTTCGGGTCAGTTAAGTGAGTTGGAACTTCTTCTCTTGTCAATTAAGTGAGCTTAAGTTAGCTAATGCACATCACTTGACTCTTGTGTACATTAATGAGTGTGTGACATGTATCTTTAGTGGTCTATGTCGAACTATGTGGTCTCCCTTAGCTTATGACACTTATTTTAGATATTTCTAGCTTTTTTTGACTAGAATATCTATGTTGGAAATTCTATATATTCACCTCCTCTCTTCTTTTTGAGCATGGTTGCTCATGTATATTCATTTTTTATTAATATAATTCTCTGATTTATGGATCAAAAACTTTCTCTCATCTCTTGAATATCAACAAATTGCATGTGTTCAATTTAACTAGAATTCTAGATCTATCGGGGTTTTGCAGGAATTCTACATGGTATCTGAGCTAGATTGAATCTAGTGGATTGTACATAGTTTTATTTGCAGGTATAGATCATCAGGAGGAGAAACAAGAAGCAATGTATCATCTCTCTTATCCCACAAAACTCATTCTAAATCCTTTCAATTACTTCGAATGGAAGACAAAGATCTCTCTGCTCCTTCGAAGCAGAGGGCTTTACACGGTAACAATGGAAACAAAGAAAGAACCGATTGCTGCAGTAGAGAAGATAAATTATTTCAATAAATTATATGAATCAATTGGTCTGATATTCCTATCAATTTCCAGAGATCTCCTCTTTCATGTCAGTAGAGACACTACTCCCGATGTGGTCTGGACCACATTGGAAGGACTATTCGACAAGCAGGATGCAATGAGAGTGCATCAACTGGAGAATGAACTCATATCCCTAAGTCCAATTCATTTCAGCAACCTGCAATAATTATTCACCAAGTTCAAATTCCTCATTGTTGA
This sequence comes from Picea engelmannii, assembly GCA_009831015.1. Classification (NCBI taxonomy): domain Eukaryota; kingdom Viridiplantae; phylum Streptophyta; class Pinopsida; order Pinales; family Pinaceae; genus Picea; species Picea engelmannii. The sequence goes on along the minus strand of ML780287.1, from coordinate 378,547 downwards.
ACTTAATGCATGTGGAGTCACGAAACAGGAAGAAAAACTCATCCTTTCAATTCTCTCGAAATTAGGCCCTGAATATTTTGTATTTGTGTCATCTTTTCAAGCATCTAAATTGACTCAGGAAAAATGGAAAATGCCTCCATTGAATGATTTAATTGCATTATTGACTCAAGAGAAAGATAATTTATTCCAAATGGGTGTCATCAAGTGTTCCAAGAACCAAGCACTTGTGGCTACTAATGCTCCAAAGAGCAGTGGAAAAGATAAGAAAAAAGGAATGAGTAAATTTCCTGAATCGAAGAAGGAGAGATCCACACAATATTTAGATAACTCTTCTAAGCCTAAGGGTAAGAAGAAGAAGGAAAGAACAATTTTCATCTATTGTTCCAAAGTTTTTCATCCCAAAGAAAATTGCATGAGGAATACTATCGATGAGATGGCTAAGCAATTGCAGCAACACAATCTCACGGTGCCTGAAAATGCAAAGAAGAAAGATGATAACAGAATGGGAGGGAGAGAATGAGATGGTCATGCTTTAATGGATGTCAAATCCACTCCATCATATTGGATCCTTGATTCAGGTGCATCAAACCATATGGCTGCATCAAAATATGAATTTTCCTCCATCGAAGAAAGCACCAGATCCCCAATTTACTTGGGAGATGCCACACCTGCACAGGTGTGTGGAGAAGGAACTGTTGATCTTGAAGGGGGATGCTTCACAAATGTGCTTCATGTTCCCTTGATGTTTGAAAATATTCTCTTGATATATCATATCACTCATTCCATCTCTGGAAGGAAGGTGGAGTTCACTCCAGACTCTGTAGTGATTACTGACATTTCCACAGGCTCACAGCTTGCACATGGAATTGCAGATCACGGTTCTCATTTGTATTTCTTATCCCACTTTCTTCCTAAATCTATTATCACTTTATTTTTGTCACAATATAATGATATCAATAGGTTATGGCATGAAATATTTGGCCATATAAACTATATGTACTTGCATCAAATCAACAAGGAAAACATGGTAGAAGGATTGCCAACTATTAAATTCACAAGCAGTGTATGTCAAGGATGCATTCTTGGTAAGCATCCAGAGAAAAAGTTTGAAAAAGGGAAGGCACAGAGAGTTTCTTCACCTCTTGGGCTGATTCAAAGTGACATCACGGGCCCATTCCCGCATCCTTCAATCAGTAAGGCTCGATATGTACTCACCTTCATAGATGATTTCTCTCGCTTTACTTGGGTATTTTTTTTGAAATTAAAATCAGAAGTATTTGAATGCCTTATAGAATTTAAAGCACTTGCTGAGAATGAGTCTAGGTGTAAGAGTAAGATACTATGTACTGATAATGGGGGGGATTATGTCAACAAATATGTGCAACAACTTTGTATTTATGTAGGTATACAACTACAACACACAGTGCCATATACACCACAACATAATGGTGTTGCGGAGAGGAAAAATCGGTCCTTAAAAGAGATGGCCAATTGTATGCTACAGTCGAAATCATTAGCTCCCAAGATATGGGATGAAGCTATTAATTTTTAAACATACATTCAGAACTAATTTCCTCACAAATCACTCAGGCACCACTCCTTTTGAATGTTGGACCGGTAATAAACCGAAAGTGTCGCACTTTCATATTTTTGGTTCATGAGCATGGGCTCACATTTCGACAGATAAGAGGAAGGCTTTGGAGCCTCAAAATATTGAATGCATATTTTTTAGATATCCTTAAGGTGTCAAAGGATATATATTTCTAGACTCTCACACTGAAAAGTTCATTCTATCTCGAAGTGTGAAGTTTGAAGAAGAATCATTGCATGGTTTTTCAGAAGACCCTGCCGAGGAACCGCTTGTTGTCACTGATGAAGAGGAGTCAGAAACTTCTTCGAGCACTTCAGATTATCCATCATAGTAGAATTTTGGGTCTAATGTAGAGGATGAGGAGTAGGTCATGGCTGCTCAAACTCAGTTTCCAACTTGGGTAGATAAAACCCTGCAATATGCGGATCAACTAGTCGGTGATCCTACGGATACAAGAAAGACTAGATCACAGTTTTTTGGGGCTCCTCAAGCCATGGCTTCCACAGAACCTTTTCTTCCCATAAATTTCTATATGTCACTTGGTTCAGATCCAGAGTCACACTCTGAGGCTGCTAGAAACCCACTCTGGGAGGCTGCCATGGATGAAGAGTACTCTGCTCTTATGGACAACAACACATGGGACTTGGTTACACTTCCGAAAGGAAGAAATCTTGTTCGATGTCGATGGATATATCAAACAAATATTTCTGTATATGGTGAGATTAGAAAGTAAAAAGATTTACTTGTCGCAAAATGATACTCACAGGTACATGGCATAGACTACACAGAGACATTTGCACCTGTTGCAAAAATGGACTCCATTTGACTAGTTTTGGCCATTGTCGCTTCTTGCAGATGGGAAGTTCACCACATGGATTTGAAGAGTGAATTTATTCATGGATATCTCAAGGAGGAAATATATATGGAGCAGACACAGGGATACATTCATAACTCTTCCCTTGTTTTCAAATTAAAGAAATCTTTGTATGGCCTAAAACAGGCTCCTAGAGCCTGGTATGCAAAGATGGATTCTTTCCTGCTTTCCATTGGATTCATTCGATGAAAATCTGATCCGAATGTTTATTTTCTAAAACAAGATGATTCCCTTTTTCTGATAGTACTTTATTTGGATGACTTATTGATGACAGGGAACCTTACTTCAACTATTGATTCGGCAAAATCAGCATTGCATGATCGATTTTCCATGATAGATTTGAGACTGTTACACTACTTTCTTGGTCTTGAAGTTTCTCAGTCTACTTCAGGGATCAATATGGCACAGTATAAGTATGCATCAGATCTACTTGTCTGCTTTCAGATGATAGAATGCAAGCCAACATCATCTCCCTTTCTTTCAGGGGTCAGATTTGAGGATGCGGGTACTACACCTTTGGTGGACAATACACTATATCGGCAGTTGGTTGGGAGTTTGTTGTATCTTACTCAAAGCGGACCTGATGTCTCTTTTGCAGTAGAAGTTTGTTCTAGATATATGCAGGAGCCTCATGAGATTCACTGGAAATTTGCAAAGAGAATCCTTAGATATGTGAAAGGTACTCACAGTTTTGGTATCTTTTATGCTGCAGATTGCCCACTTTCACTAATTGGGTACACGAATTCTGTTTGGGCTAGTGATGGTATAGACTACAAGTCCACCTCTGGTTATGTTTCCAACTTTGGTTTAGGGCCATTGTGTTGGTATATAAAGAAGCAATCCACGATTTCTTTATCTACAACAGAGGCAGAGTATAGAGGTGCAGTGAATGCAACTACACAGGTTGTTTGGTTGCGGGGGCTTCTCTCTGAGTTTGGTATTCAGTATCCACTTCTGGTTGTCATATTTTGTGACAATCAGGGGTTCATTCAGATATCGATTGATCTAGTTCAGAGGAAGAGGACCAAGCACATCAAGATTCATATGAATTACATCCGCGAGATGATCTGTGATAGAGTCATTTCACTGCAGTATTGCCCCATAGAGCAGTAGGTTGCAGACATCTTCACCAAGTCCTTCACTGAAAATAAATTTTCAGAACTAAGAGCTATGCTTGGGGTGGTGGAGACAACTAAGTAGGTCACTTTTGGCCACTCAGCATTTTTTTCCTCTTTTTTTTTTGGGGGGGGGGGGGG
>ML780287.1:336925-374747 GCA_009831015.1 Picea engelmannii | reverse complement strand
CGAGGTTTTCCCTCTTTCCTCTTTTCACGAGGAGTTCTTTTATGTAATGAGTACCTAAAATGGCCAAGTTTTCGTGACTCAAATTTTTTGTCATTATAGTTAGGCTTAAGGGGGGGTGTTGGAGCATAACCCTAACTTACATTAGTTTATACCTAGCTTAGACTCCTAGATCTTGTTTAATACATTCATTTACACTTTATTTCACCTAATTTGGCCACATAGAGAAGAAGGGCGTCTCATCCCTATATTTTAGGGAAAACTGTTATTTTTAGATCAAGACTGAACTCCCGGTTCTTAATTTTCTTGATTTATTCATGATTTATTCCAACTCCCCCATGAAATAACTCATCTATTATTGGGGAATGCGCACCTCCTCTTTGAGTGAGATATTTATTCTTTAATTAATGATTTTTTCCATTACTATTATTAGTAACTACTATTTCAGTTCAGTTAAGTGAGTTGGAACTGCTTCTCTTGTCAATTAAGTGAGCTTAAGTGAGCTAATGCGCATCACTTGACTCTTTTGGACATTAATGAGTGTGTGACATGTATCTTTAGTGTTCTAGGTCGAACTATGTGGTTTCCCTTAGCTTATGACATCTATTTTAGCTATTTCTACTTTTTTTTTACTAGAATTTCTATGTTGGAAATTCTATATATTCACCTCCTCTCTTCTTTTTGAGGATGGTTACTCATGTATATTCATTTTTAATTAATATAATTATCTGATTTATGGAGAAAAAAATTTCTCTCATCTCTTGAATATCATCAAATTGCATGTGTTCAATTTAACTAGAATTCTAGATCTATCGGGGTTTTTGCAGGAATTCTACACTAGCTATAGTGCAACCTACGTAAACTCTGCAGCCTAGCTATAGTGCAGCCTACAGAAATCAGAAATTTCCTCACCCTAGCTATAGTGCAGCCTGTAGAAACTAGACATTTCCTCACCCTAGCTATACTGCATCCTGCGGAAACCAGACATTTCTGCACCCTAGTTATACAATAGCCTACAGAAATCCTCTTTAATAGGGTTTTTACAAAGGAAAGCACAACTTCTTCTCTTAGGGAGAGTTCTTCTCCCTTCTTTCTTCAGGAATTCAGGCCACTGACCCTTCTGAAGGCAACAAATAGGTTTACATCATTAACAGTCGTAAGGGTGATGAAAATAATGTGTAACACTTGTGACCATGGGAGTGCACATAGGTTTACTGTCTTCCATTTGGAATTTCTTTAACATTTCTTTAACACATTTATATTTAGAAATGAATATTCATTTTTATGTTTGAGTGACTTGTAAACCTAGGAAATAATTTAGTTCTCCTAACATAGACATCTCAAACTCTTATTGCATTTCTGTTGCAATTTTTTTGCTTAGTATGGAAGATTACTTCCAAATATGATTTCATCTACATATAACATCACAACAATCATATCTTGATCCTCAATTTTGATATATAGTTTGTTGTCAATAGTCCCTCTCTTATATCCTTGATTTTGTAGATATTGATCAAGTCTTGAGAACCATGCTCTAGAGGCTTGTTTAAGACCATACAGAGCCTTCTTTAGTTTGCACACATAGTCCTGATTTTTTGTTAATATGAATCCTTTTGCTTTCTCAATATAGACGTCTTCTTCTAATGTTTCATTAAAAAATGTTGACTTGACATCCATTTGATAAATTTTGAAGTTTCTGAAGCATGCAAATGGAAGGAGAATTTTGATGGCCTCTAGTATTGCTATTGGGGCAAAAGTCTCTTCAAAGTCAATACCTTCCACTTGGTCATATCTCTTGCATACTAATATGGGTTTATTCTTTATGATCTTTCCATTTTCATTGAGTTTCTTTTTGAACATCCACTTTCTTCCTGCAATATTCTTGTCCTTGGGTCTAGGGATAAGTTGTCATGTATGATTTTTCTCATTTTGATAGAGTTCCTCATTCATTGATTTTTATACCGGGGAAAAAGTCTCTTCAAAGACAATGCCTTGCACTTGGGCATATCCCTTGCATACTAATCTGGCTTTGTTCTTTATGATCTATCCATTTTCATTGAGTTTTTTTTTTTAATATCCACTTGGTTCCTACCACATTCATGTCCTTGGGTCTAGAGACAAGTTCCCATGTATGATTTTTCTCAATTTGATCAAGTTCCTCATTCATTGATTTTACCTAGTCTTCATTCTTGTTGTTTTCTGCAAACTTTTTGGGTTCTATTACTGAAAGAATTTTTGTTTTGAATTAAATTCAAGCTTCCTTCTTATTTCTATACTTGCATATTTATCCCCTGTAATCCGATTTTCAGGGTGATTCTTTTGAACTCTTTTTTATGGTGCTATTGGTAAGGGTGGTTCTTCCTCATCCTTCTCATCATCAATTTATGCTTCATTCTCTTGTAGTTCTTCAATATCTTCTTCATTTTGTGATTCACCATCTTCTTCGTCATCATTGGTTCTTCCCCATTCATCGATTTTTGTTTCATCTTGAGATTTGATTTTTCTCAATTTTATATCATCTATTTTCACATTTCCACTTTCCACTATATTGTGAAATATTAGATTATAGCACTTGCAAGCCTTTTTGTTAGGTGAAAATCCCAAAAATATACCTTCATCTGATCAAGAGTCAAATTTCCCTAGATTATATTCATCCCTCTTGATGCAACACTTACTTCCAAAGACTCTGAAATGTTTCATAGATGCTGGTCTTCCAAACCACAATTCATAAGGTTTTTTCTCATGGTTATATCTAAGATGTGCTCAGTTAAGTATGTGGACTGTTGTATATATTGCATCTCTCCAAAAGTTTTCTAGAATCTTGGCTTCATTTAACATAGTTCTTGTAGCCTCTTGAACAATTTTTTTTTTCCCCTCAACAAGTCCATTATGTTGAGGAGTTCTTGGAGTTATGAATTGTCTCTTGATTCCATGATATTCACAAAACTTATTGAATTCTTTAGAGGTAAATTCCTCTCCATTATCTGATCTTAAACATTTGATTCTGAGATCTGTTTCATTCTCTACATAAGTCTTGAATGGTTTAAAATTTTCAAATTCTTTAGATATTTCCTTGAGAAAATATACCCAAGTCATCCTCGTGTAGTCATGAATGATCAACATGAAGTAGTGATCCCCTTGTATGCTTTTAGTCCTAGAGGGCCCACAGAGGTGAGTGTGAACAATATCCAAGGGTTTTGATGTAGATTGCTATTTGTTCTTCAATATGACTCTTGTCTTCTTCTCTTATTGACAGTGTTTGGAAACATGATCTGAGGGCTTGATGAATTTTGGCATATCTTTTACAACTCTCTTTTTACAAGCTTTGATTAGGTTATCAAAGCTCAAGTTTCCCATCCTTCTGTGTCATAGCCATGTTTCATCTACTTGACTCATATGACATTCTTCTTCTTGCTCAATATCTAAGATATACACATTGCTTGATGTTCTTGGTGCAATAACAACTAATTTTCCTAATCCTTCTTCTATTATTTCACATTTTTGGGAGTCAAAAGCAAGTATATGTCCTTGATCATAGGTTTTACTTACACTTAGTAGATTAGGTTTTAAAATTTCTACCAGCAACACATTTTATGCTTTATTTTTCTTGTTTCCTAAAGCAATTATGCCTTTTCCAAGTATTTTGACAGATACATTATCTCCAAAAGTGACTTTACCTTTATCCTTCTTTGTCAGAGTGAGAAATTTGTTTTTATCTCCTGTCATATGTTTTGAGCATCCACTATCAATATACTATTGGAACTTTTTTTTCTTTGCATATATGGCCACTTTGCATTCTGTTACTTCTTATTCTATATGCTTTTCTCTGCATATCTTCTTATCTTTTTTGTTAGTGTCGCTTACCTTCAAGGATTGCATTGGTAATATACATTCATTGGTTTAATGGCCATAGTTGTTGCATTTGTGGCATTCAACATTGTACTTTTTTAAAGGAGATAATGAATTATAATTTCTTTTCTCTATATCATTCTTGTTGTTCTTATATCTTTGGACATTTTTTGGTCTATAGGATTTACAATGTACTGCTTTGTTTCCAAACTTGTTGCATGAATATAAATATCCAAGAAAGATATGATGATATATATTAGGAGGAGTCATTTTGATTACTTTATTTCCTTTTCCTTTTGGAGGAGGTGCTTGCTTATTAAAGGCAGTGTTTATTGGTGCCATCTTCATCTTGTTATATTCTCTTTTTAAGGGACTTCTAAGAGCATATGCATAGATGATGGAATTTTTATTAGTTTTCTAAGAAGTAGAGGTTGAATTTTAATCATATCCCAATCCTTTTTTATCATTTGGTGATCTTTGGCTATTAATAATATCATTCAAAATATTTGAACTATTCTCAAAATTTGACTGGTGATTTCCTCTTTCTAGTTCTCCTTTAAACTAACTAATTTCATCCTCTAGCTTCTTACAAACTTGTTGTTTTTCCTTGAATTGTTCATTCAAGATTTCTTTATTTCTTTTGACATGTTAAAGCTTATTTTTCAAGTCAATGATAGTTTTCTCTGATTCTTTTATGGTTTTTTAAACTTCCTTTTCTCTTGTTTGTTGTGATTGTTCAAATTCTAGTAGTTGTCCTCTTAACAACCTATTTTTCATTTTATAATTTTTGAGTTCATCCATGGCGCTGATCAAATTGACTTCAATATTTACTTCTCCTTCAACCTTAGAGTTTTCTTCTTCAATATAAAAGGCATTTTTAGTGTGATTATTTTGGGTTTCTATACCCATAAATAGGTGCTCATATTCATCTTCCTCTTCACTTTCTTCAGATGAGTTGTTGTTCTCTTCAGTGTAAAAGGTCTTCTTCTTTTTGTAGACCTTCCTTTTGTCTTTAGTTTGACTGTTATTCTTTTCTTTGAAATTTCTTTCATCATGACTCTCTTCTTGTTTTGGATAGGGACATTTGGAAGCATAATGTCCAATATTTACACAGTTAAAGCATATTAGAGGAAAATTTCCCTTGTATCTACCAACTCCTTTATTGAGTTTCTTCATGAAGTTAGCTATTTCTTCATCAGATATATCTGACTGATGTTTATTAGACACTTTCTCTTGTTTCTTCTTTTATTTTGATGCTTTTAAGGCTATTTCTCCTTTTGCTTGTGTTTTTTTCCATGTTCTCATCTCATACGCTGTGAGGATCCCATCTAGTTCATCCATTGTGATATTATCAAAGTCGGGTCCATCTTCAAGAGTAGAAATATTAGCATCATATCTCATGGGTAACGATATCAAGATATTTTGAACAATGTGTTGATCTTTGAGTTATTCTCCTAATTCTTTGATTGAGTTAACCACTTCATCTACTCTCTGAAGATATTTTGCTATGTTCTCTTCTTCTTTCATTTTCAAGTTTTCAAATTATGTTTTGTAGGTTTGTATTTTGTCCCTTTTGACCTTGTTATCTCCTTCATATATGACCTTTAGTTTGTCCCAAATTTCTTTTGTTGAATTACAATGCATTACTTTCACAAATATAGGATTGACTAATCCTCCTAGGATGGCATTGGCTGCTCTTGCATTGTCATTGCAAAGTTTCTTTCTAGTTGTGTTTGTGGGAGGAGTAGTAGGTGTAGTGTACCCATGTTCTATAGATTGCGAGATATAACAACCCAGGGGTATTATATAACATTTCATCCTCACACTCCAAATTGCATAATCATTCCCTTTGAACAAAGGTGCTCTAGTGGAATACATTCCTTCTTGTTGATCCATTGGATGATGCAGAATCTACCTTCCAGTTATTAGACTGTGATGAAGGCATCTAATATGATACCAATTGTTGGAATGTAGTTCAATACTGAGGGGGGGGGGGGTGAGTCAATATTGATACCTTTTAAAAAAAATTAAATAATTATTTATTAACCTTATTGATAAGAAAGAAACTTCAGTAAATAACATCAGTAAGTATAAAATTAAATTACAAATTACAAGTTTTATATGAATATTTATTTAGAGCACCAACTCTAGGAGAAAAAAATCCCCTTGTTCAGGGAACCAACTTTATAAAGCTCCAAATCCCCCTTTGTTTCAGGATCCAACCCTAGGAAGCACCAACTCCCTTGTTTTAGGGCACCAACCCTAGGAAGAACCAACTCTCTTGTTTTAGGGCACCAACCTCAGGAAGCACCAACTCCCTATCCTTAAAATTTTATTTAGTAAAGGATACTAATACTTCCTTGCTCCTCCATTCCACCCTCACTTCATAAGTATCTCCGTCTTTCTTCCTTAGACTTTGCACTTTATTTTGATATTCTGATGTATACCACAAAGACACATTCTTCCCATCATATATTTTTTTTTATATCGTGTTCTAAACGACGTGACTTTGAACCAATGTGTCTTTTGATAATGAAACATTCCACCCTTTTGTTTAAGTAATAATAATGTTGTTTTTAACAATATCTTTTCTTTCTTTTTATTTTTATTCATAATTCCATAAAAGGCACCCTATATTTAGTTTAGGCGCTCTTTTAAGACTTTTAAGGGCTATCTCTGCATAAATCCCATATGACTAGTTTTCTGATGACCTTGGCTAGTTATTTTTGGCACTAGCTCTTCATTCTTTATCTTCCAAATGATCTCAGGATCAAAACCCATGACCTTATGTTATACCAATGGCAATAACATTCGACTTAATTATTTTCTTTTCAATTCATATGACCACTCTTCTAGTAATTGAACACTAAATCCATATGAAAATTTAATCTCTGTGTGTTGCGCAGAAGCAACCAAGCAATTCGATTGTTAAGTGACCTTGGGTGGTGACCTACGCTAAACATTTTGGGCGCTTTATACAAACATTTTAAAATTATTACACATCGACATATACAAGAATCCCCATAGGTGTGGTTATGTACCCCAACGATATTTAAGGAATAAATACATGAAGGATAGTGTAAATGCAAGTAAAAAACTCATAGATTGATAGTCCTCGTCATGTTGTTTCCAATAGTAGATGGTATGCCACATGGTTCCTAAATATTGAGGAGTTATTCCCTCTTGAAGTTGGAATCCCCAAAGAATAGTTAAGAAGCCCCCAAACAATTACAAGTCTTAATTAAAGGGTAAAGTGGTTGTAATGAGAAAGTAAAGTTTGAACCTAGAATTAAGAAAAGAAGTTTGCAAAAGTATCAATACACCACAAGAAGTCACTCATAAGGACACAAACAAGTTCAATGATTATCTATCTTTCAAGTGATCTTTTAGTAAAAACTTTTGTAGCATTTCTGAGGTGGCAAAGTTTTTTCCACAAAGTTTTGGTATCAAAGTTATGGTAGCGAAGGTTTGGCCATAAAGTTTTGGCCACAAAGTTTTGGTAGAGAAGCTTTGGCTGTGAATTTTTGGCCGTGAAGTTTTGGTAGCGAAGCTTTGGGAGCAAGCCGTGGATTTGTGAAAAGGTCTTGAATGAAGATGTTTTCTTTTGTTTGCTGAAGATGGTATGCATCAGGTTTTCATCATGAGTAAAGGTATGTCCTTATGTATTTGATGTTTGGATAGCTTGACATATTCTTAAGGCATGTCTTGGAGGTCTCTTGGGTACATGGATGCATATGATTGAGATACATACATGCTTGAGATATATCCTTGGTACATAGTGTATGGTTGTTATGGTTCATTGTTAGAGTCACATCTTTGTGATGATTTGCACATGTGTGAGACGTATACTTGGTATATGATCTTGGTTGTTATAGTGCATACTTGAGCCATATTGTTGAGACATTGGCACATCTTGGGTACATGACACATGGTTTTGGTATATGATTAAAGTATATGGTTGGCAACATATCATTGATGTTGGTACTTGGTTGATATTGTGGTACATGGTTGATACATGGTACATGGTTTGGCATATCCTTGAGGTATATGGTTGGATGTATATCATTGATGTTTTGGTACATGGTTGAGACATATATCTTATGATGGTATGATACATTTTGGTGATCTTGGTACATGCTTGGTATATGTTTGAAACTTTAATCAAGGCATGTTTTGGTGATATTGAACATATGGTTGAGAGGTGTTATTGGTAATATTGGATTTGGTTTCGTTAATGTTGAGTATCAATGGTGGTGACAGGTTGACAATGACAGTGGCAGATTAGTTACAGGTTGATGTGACAGTGATAGGTTGATTAATATATCAATGACAATATCATTGGTATTGACAGTTTGGTCTACACTAATATCTCATGGTAGTAGGACAGGGCAAGGAAAGGGGGTTGTATCCTCCTTCCGGTTGGTGTTGGAGAACTCAGGGACTTGGATATTCCTTTAGTTGGAGCTTGCAAATCAGGGGGTCATAAACTTCTTTTGATTGGAGCTAGAGAAATTAGGGAGTTGGATATTCCTTCGGGTTGGTGTTGACGATGATTTTTTCAACAAGACTTAGCCGGAAAAACATTGCCAGGCTCCCCCTCTCATTTCGCAAATGCTTGTGCAAAGTCTTGTGTGCTCCTGTTGGGTCGCTGCTACACATTCAAAAAAAAAAGATGTAGTTTTATTGATGATGAGTATTTACTAATGGAAAAACAAGGATGATCGTTGGTTATTTTCACGTGGGTTACAGGATCTCATATATAAACAGGTTTATTACTATCATTCGACAAAGATGTTATGATGTTTGTTTAAATTTTTAGGCTCTTGCATTATCACATTTAGTTCCCTCTCTGACCTCCCACATATTTTTCTTTCACTCATAAGTGACGCATACACACCACTGTTATACATGACCCACTCACCAAAATATTTTTATAGCTTGATTTCATTAAGTTTTTCCCCTACCATATCAAGCTTTCCAAAAATAAATATATTATTATATATTTATTACATTTACTCCTCATTGTACCCACCTTCTCATACTTAAGCTCCATAGCACATTTCTTCCTTGAAATTATGAGTTGAGTCTAATGATCATGCCATTTTTGTTATGAGCTTAACTTTTTCTATACCAAAAGCAAGTTATATTATTATATTGGCTATGATTCTTTCCACATGGTTACTTTATCCAAAAATTAAAGCTTGGCCTTAACTTGTGTTATTCAAACGTATTAATCTACATAAGGTTGGAAGTATCATAAATTCATATGGAAAGCCTAATTGGTTATATGTGTGCCATTTACTCTTTGGCCCACCATTCACTTGGAGTTATATTATGTCATGAAAAATCACGACGCTGTCTTGAAATGGTCAAATTCCTAACATTAATTATTACTCCACTGGACATCATTCTTAAGGTTAATGACCTGATCAACTCCAATGCCAAGCGAGAAGAGTTATGTTCAAATTTTACTGCCAGTGTTATGTATGTGTTATGTATGATCCACCTGATTGAACTGTTACAATTGTTTGTTTAAATTTTCAATAAACATGCTAAGTCGTGTTCGTGCTACTGATACTGCCAGAGACCCACGACATCCTCACATTGCTCGTTGCCTTGCACCTAATGATACACTAAAACAAAGATAAAGTAAAATCCTTGATGGTGAAAACTTAGATATCCTCTTGCAACGGCTTCCGCTTTGTGTTAGTCGTGATCTTATTGACCAGCAAACTTTTGTTATCTGGATTCAAAAGTAGCAGGAAAAAAACTCGCGAGAGCAATATTCAATGCGCCTCGGACATCCTTAGGATTATTTCCTTACTGTTCAAGAATGCTGGAAACATTGTCAACTTGCATGAAATACGTAGCTTCAATGCTTCTGCAACTGCTAGAAATGGAGTTCAATTAAACATATTTATTTCCCTAATTAAACAAATTAAACATATTTATTTTGTAGACAATCATGTTTATAAAATTTTATTTACTAGCTAATTAATGTACACAAACTTTTAATTATTTTAATATTTTAATTTTGTTATTTTTACATATTCACTTAAAAAGGAAAAATAAACAAATTATGACTATGTTATATGTATAAAAAATTTCATCGCTAACTTGTTAATAAACCTTTTTGCTTTAGCTTATATTTATTTTTTTTGCCTTGTTACTTATCACATGCTTCTAAAAATAAACAAAAAAAAATATATTATATAGTTAAGCCTTCAAATAAACATTTTGTTTAATAAGTTTTCTTTTAATTAACTCATTTGCTTTATTTACTTTCTCCAACTTCTAGTTATCCTTACTTTAGTTACCCTTTTTACTAAAATAAAAACTTTTTTTTAATTGTATTTCTCTTATTAGTTTTAGTTTTGTTACTTCAAATGTATAGAGTAATTAAATTGTAAATAACATAAAGTTCATAAATTAAATAAAAAATAAATATTGTTAAAAGGAAAATTACAAGGCAAAGGAATCTATGATTTGACTATAGGTTAGGAGAAAATTGGCCTAGAGTTTAATGCACTTTCTTGTCCAGGGCTTTAAGCCTAGGGTAACATTCTCATCTCTTCTTGCTAGCCCCACGAGAGGTTGAAAATGTTGATGTTGGAGACTCTCTAGTCTCTTGGTGTCAACAATTGGTTCCTGTAAACCAGGGGGTTAGATCCTCCTTCTAGTTGTAGTTGGTAAATCAGGGAGTTGTAGCTTCCTTTAGGTTGGAGACTGTAAATAGGGGGTTGGAGCTATCTTCCAGTTGGATCTAGAGAATTGGGAAGTTGGTGCTTCCTATGAATGTAATCTTGATATATATTAGAAAACATTCTATGGTTTTCTCCCATTTTCATTTCCACATAAATTATGGTGTACTGTGTATTTCATGTGATGTGGTTGAATGGTAGTGATTATGGTTATATGTTCATGATATATTGAATGAAATCATATATGATATATTGTTGATAAATTTGAAGTTTATATATTGTGATTAAAAGTGGTAAAAAGTTCTCATACTAATTCACCCCCCCCTCTCAATATTCCAACAGTTCTAATCCATTATATCTTTCCTTCAAGAAGATTCTTTATTTGTCTTCCTTGAATGTGATTGTTGGCTCTAAAAGCTTCAACATTCCTTTGAAAATTGACGGTGATAAAGAAACATGGAAATCCCCTTGAAGTTGAATTGTCCTCCGACTTTGATCAAATTTTTCAATACACCGGGAAACAATTTCTCTAGAATCAAACATCTCATGTATGCATCCATCTAATAAAATGCATGATGTCCAAAATATATTTTCATTTATTTTTGGAAAAGGCAATGATGAATAATACCAATATGATCTCAATCACTTAAATGTATGATCCTCTTGTCCAAATAAGTTCAGATTATCTCCACAAAATTGTTCTCTTCTTCTCATAGTCATTTTGATGAAGTTGGCAGACTCTCGTACAATGCTTTAGGACATTAATTTCAAAGTAAATTATTTTTCCATAATAGAAATCAAATATATTTTTTCAATTGAAGGATTAATACGAATTAAATGGATAATTAACTTGAGAATATTGCAATTAATAATGACCTTTTCAATATTTAATTAGCTATTGTCCTCCGTAAAATTAACATTAAATATGTATTGGGGAAAGTGACAAGGTGATACATGTATTGCATCAGAGGATTAGACTTGGATATCAAGAGATAGTAGGACTACAACGAACCCACAATAGAAACTAAAAAATGGTTAAGTATGGAACTTTGTCGGTCGGATGTAAAGAGAAGAATATTGCAAAGGTTGATGACCCACGAATTAGTGGTGGTATGGAAAATCTGTTAAGTGTCGAACTATCAAAAAAGTTAAGAGAATATATTGAAACTATCTAAGTATCAATATGGGTCGGTCAGACTTGTAGTCACAATAAACAAATGGAATAAAGAATTGCTTTAAACCCGTGGTGTAAAAAGAACTCGAACATATTCTAAGTGCAGTGCAATGTGAGGGTCACCAAACATAAAGGGAATTTTGATCATGGGGCCGTCACCTTGTTGACCAATATCTTATCGCATTCATTCATAAAGGGGGATTTTAAATTGTAAAAAATAAAGTCAATATATTGTAGGTATTGGGGGGGGATGTGGGGTCTCAAGGGCTTTATAGGTATTGGGGGGTATAAAATGGGGTATCTAGTGGAAATAGGGGTTTCTTTTATTGCAAATATGTATTGGAAGGGGGTTGAAAAAATTAATTTTGGGAGATATTTACTAATATCTAGTGAAATTAGGGGTATTCTCTAATATCCCATGAACAAAGGTGCTATGTACCAGTTTCATAGAGTGAATACCACGTGATTCTGATGACGATGAAGGAGTGTACTTGAGTGAAAACAATGAGACCAAACCATGGACTCGTCATTCCATGAAGATCTTAAGAAAACGACTAAGCATTGGTGTAATTTGTATATGGCAGAGAATACAAGTGTGTTTTGATTAAGGAAGAACTTGATGTAAATGGGTCATGAACCTGCCATAAATAGAATTTTTTTCTAAGTAAAAGAAAAGATAGAAGGGGAAATTTATTAACATATATATATATATATATATATGTCAACAACTAGCTCCAACTGTGGGACGGTAACCCCCTTTGGGTCACCGAGAATCCATAATCTCAACTATTGGACATGGATTCAGTGTAGGAAATATAACATGGAAGTAAGAACTCATAAGCATTTATAGGAACAATATGAACTATTTACCACTGGGAGTAAGATTAATCAAGAGAAAAAATGTTTGAGATGTTGTTCAATGACTGGAAACACCTGAATTGTATCCTTCATGTCCTTGAGTACATAATAATTATAACCCAATATGTTTTCAACAATATAAGGGCCAATCCATAATGCCTGAAATTTTGTATGTAGATAAGGCTTTTCCTTGGATTTATTCCATAATAAAACTAGTTTCCCTTTTTGAAAATATTTTTCAGTTGCACCCTCATCAAAATATTTCTTGATGGTATGTTGTCTCTAATTCATATCCTTTAATGCTTCATCTCATTGTTCTTCCAATTTCATCAACTGATTATATCTTCTATCTAAAGGAGAAACTTCCTCTACATCTTCATTGTCACAACATATGTCAAAGCATTTAGTTCTAGATTAGTAAACATTATTGCTTCTTTCCCATACACCAATATATATGGAGATATTCCAGTGCTATCCTTTGGTGTCAATCTGCTTGCCCATAATGCATCTATTAGCTTCAAATGCCAATTTATTTGATTGAGATCAATTGTTTTCTTGAGGATTTGGATCAAATTCTTGTGTGTAGACTCATTCAAACCATTTCCTTGAGGATAATAGTTCGAATGTTGTCCCATTATAATACCAAATTCCCCACAAAATTTGGTAAACTTTGACCCAATAAATATTGATCCATTGTCTGTAATAAACTTTTCTGGAACTCTGAAACTTAATAAAATATTTTCTTTGAGTAATTTTATAAGCTCTTTTGAATCAATTTTTTCCAATGCTACTACTTCTTGCCATTTTGTAAAGTAATATGTTACTGTAAGAAATATGAATGATCTTTACTTGATTTCATATTAACTGGCCCATTTACATCCAATCCTCATTGTGTGAATGGTTCTTTTATTGTTATGGGTTGCAAGGGAATTGCTTCTCTTTTCATTTTTCCATAAAATATTTGACAAGAAATACATTTTCTTATCATTTCATATGAATATTTGAAAACAATTAGTAAATAATAACCATCTCTTATTATCCTATGGGCAATAGTTGTAGGTTCAA
Organism: Picea engelmannii; assembly: GCA_009831015.1. Taxonomy (NCBI): domain Eukaryota; kingdom Viridiplantae; phylum Streptophyta; class Pinopsida; order Pinales; family Pinaceae; genus Picea; species Picea engelmannii. The sequence continues at coordinate 361,103 of ML780287.1, read as the reverse complement.
AATTCCCACCACAAATTCCTTCATGAAATTCCTCCAACACTTTTTGAACTCTTGTTGCATTAATACATTTCAACAACATTCCATCAAAATTTCAACAACTAACACATATTCATTTCATTTCATTTTTAATGCCCTTATTTCTTTTGGAGACATGCCATTTGGGAACTAACCAGATTTTAAATAGAAAAATGATATCCTTATACCATTTTGTATTTGATGAAGACGATCTCATTGAAATCAATATAACCCCATTTAATGAATTATTCCATGTCATAATTTTTCAAAACCCCTATCCTTTGACTTCTTTCAATGGCTTAATCTCAATGACATATTCTTGAATTTTTTCCAACCAATTTTCCCATTTCCCTTCTCTCAATTTTTGATCGAGGAGCACTTTTACTGGAGGGCTAGGAAAATATTCTATGACATAAGATGACAAGATGTAAGTTCTGAAATGAGCTACCTCTTTAACTAAGGAAAGCAATTTCTTCTCTATGTTTGAATACTTCAATTCGTAGTCATGCCAAGTTTTTCTCATAAAACATATTGGGATTTATTCTTCTTTAAGATTTCTTTGTGTTAGAATAGAAGAAATGGTATCTTCCAAAGAAAAAGAATATATGATGAAATCTTTATTAAAGTTTAGGATAATAAACACAAGTGCAGTGGTAATTGCATGTTTTATATTAGTGAATTCTCTTTGAATCTCTTGGGTCCATTCAAATATTTGATCCTTTTTTAATAATGCATTTATTGGCTTGAAAATTGTTGCATAGTCTAGGACAAACCTTCTTACAAAGTTTATTTTTCCAAAAAATGATTGTACTCCTTTTTTCAACATTGGAGGATGTAATTCATTTATAGCTTTGACTCTGTCAAGATCAATATATATTCCTTATTTGTTGACTCTATGTATTAAAAGTTTTCCTTTTGAAACTGTAAACAAACATTTCTTTGGATTAAGAGATATTTTATATAATCTACATCGCTCAAAAACTTCTCTTAAATGATCAATGTGCTTTTCTCTTATTTTGGAATGAATAGTAAGATCATCTTGGTAATCAACCATGATTTTCCTAATCAAATATTTGAAGGCATGATCCATAGCCCTATGAAAGTTTTCTCATGCATTTTTCAAACCAAAGGACATGCGGGCATAAGCATATGTCTCCTAAGGTGAATTTACATTTTTTTTTGTTCTGTCTTCTTTTTCATATAGAACCTGAGTGTATCCCGAAAATCCATCTAACATGGACATCAAAGTTGAACCATTTTCTTGTTGAAGAAACATTTCCAAGTTAGGAAGGGGGTAATTGTCTTTAATACTTTCCTTGTTCAAATGTAATATACCATATATAAAAAGTATGCAGAACAAAAATAAAATGCTAGAAATGGCAGAATAACAACAATATAACCAGAACAATCACCACAATAACACTGAAATGATATAAGAATAACAACAAAAATAAAACTTTGATTCTGAGAGAAATGTTCACGGGCCTCTTCGAGGGGGAAACCTCCACTCGAGTAGAGCTCTATTACAATAATATCCAAGCTAGGGTTCTCATACCCTCGACTCCTATTTATACTAAATATGTCTATCAAAAGAAGCATCTAGAGAAAGATCCTTCTAGAAGAGGAAGATTCTATTAGGTCTTCTTACATTTGGATTATTCTATTTTATTGCAAGGCCTTATTAATGTTGACCTTTATTACATCTGAATATATTGTTCTACCTGTGTGCAGGTTAGGATCCTAACATTTCCTCCCCCTTAAAAACAACCTTGTCCTCAAGGCTTGAGATGTGGAAATTGTTGCAGAAAGGTAGTTGGTTCCCAAGTGGCATCTGCTGGAGTTGTATCTTTCCATTGGACTAACACTTCCTTGATGGTTCACCGATGTAGGAAAAACTCAAGTTGGTCCAAAAATTCTTATGGATGTAGCCAAATGGATCCTTCTTCATCTAACTTGGGAAGGTTGGTTTGAATTTGGCACTTAGTTCCAATCACCTTCTTTAAGATTGAAACATGAAAAATAGGATGTAGATTAGAATGAATGGGAAAAGCTAACTGATAGGCCACCTGTCCCACATGCTTGAGAATGATATAAGGACCATAAAATTTGGGTTCTAGCTTCTGACAATGCTTGGCCTTGAGGGAATTTTGCTTGTAAGGTTGCAGTTGAAGAAACACCTGATCCCCTTCTGGAAATTGACGTTCAGAGTGACCTTGATCTACTTGTTGCTTCATGCAATTCTGTTCCATGACCAAATTCTCTTTGAGGGTGCAGAGACTAGCCTCTCGAACGGTAAGCATTTGGTCAACCACCTGGACCTTCGAGACACCAAGTTAGTATGATAGAACTGAAGGGGGATTTTGTCCATATACCACTTCAAAAGGAGTCATGCGTGTAGCTATATGGTATGAAGTGTTGTACCACCATTCAACTAGGGGTAACCATTAAGCCCACTGATTTTGATTTTCCGAGGAAAAACACCTCAAATATGTTTCCAAACACTTGTTGACAAATTTCGTTTGACCGTCAGTCTGGGGATGATAAGATGTGCTGAGATGCAATTGGGTGCCTTGTATCTTGAACAGTTCTTGCCAAAAATTGCTGGTGAAAGTTGGGTGATGATCAGAAACAATAGAATGCAGCATGCCATGAAGCTTGAAGACCTGATCCATGAAAATTTGAGCCACCGTGGATGCTATAAATGGGTGTTGAAGAGAACAGAAATGAAAATACTTGGAAAGGAAATCAACAACCACCATGATGACTGATTTATTTCCCGATTTGGGTAAGCCTATAATAAAATCCATAGAGATATCCCTCCAAATAGCAGGTGGAATCGGAAGAGGTTGTAGTGTGCCTAGAGATTTGACTGTTTCTCCCTTGTTGCATTAACACACATCACATTCAGTGACAAAATTTTGAATGTCTTGTTTCATACCATCCCAAAAAAAAGACTGTTTTACCCTGTCATAGGTTTTGGTAAACCCGGAGAGCCCAGCAGTGGGTATATCATGATGCTAAGAAAGTACCGTGGATTTAAGTTTTGATTGTTTACTTAAATAAAAACAGTCTTTGTATCGAAGATCATTATGGAGCCAAGAGTACCTTGGGGAAGCTAGAGGATTGGACTACAATTGTTGGATCAGATGCAAACTTTTGGGATCGTGTAGCCATTCCTGGCGAATGACTTGGAGCCAATGTGGTACACTGAAGGAAAGAGAAAAAAGGGACCTGTAATCTTCATATTTTGGGGAAAGTGCATCCACAACCACATTGTATTTTCCCTTCTTGTAAATGATCTCATAATCATATCCAAAGTGATTAGTCACTCATTTTTGTTGCTCTGGGGAGGAAATGCATTGTTCCCGAAAATCCTTGAGTCTTTGATGGTATGTATTAATTTGGAAGCATTGCCCCAATATATAAGGGTGCCACAGATCAACGACATGAAGAATAGCCAACATTTCCTTTTCATTGATTGATTTTCCCAGATTTCTTTCAGACAGTTGCTTGTTGGTAAAGGCCAAAGGCCGACCCTCTTGCATAAGGAAAACACCAATTCCTTTCCCTGAAACATCACATTCCAAGACAAAGGTCTTTTTGAAATTAGGAAGGGCCAGGACTGGAGTGGTGCACATGGCCATCTTCAAGGTTTGAAAAGATTGAGAAACTGCTGCAATCTTTCCATAATTCTTAACAAACTTGTGATAGTAACCTGTTAAGCCCAGAAATTGATGCAATATTTTGAGAGTCTTTGGGTGAGGCCAGTCTTTCATAGCTTCAATCTTTTTAGGATCTAGCCTGACGTCGTCCTTGCCAACTAGCTAACCCAAGTAATCAACTTTTGAGGCGCCAAAAGAACATTTAGATTGTTTCAGGAAAAGTTGGTGTTGAGAAAGTAGATGGAGAACTCGATCCACATGAGAAAGATGGTCTATCTAGGTTTTTCTATAGATGAGGATATCATCAAAGAAAAATAAGACAAAATGACAGATAAAAGGATGGAAGACATGATTCATGAGGCTTTGGAAGGTGGAGGGGGCATTAAACAAGCCAAAGGGCATGACCAAAAACTCATAGTGGCCCTCAAGAGTTCTAAAGGCAGTCTTGGGAATGTATGCCTCTTTCATATGTATCTAGTGGTAGCCAAAACAAAGATCAAGTTTAGTAAAGAACTGGGCACCACTCAATTCATCCAAGAGGTCATCAATGACAGGAATGGGAAATTTGTATTTAATGGTAAGTTTGTTGAGGGAACGGAAGTCAAGACACATTCTCCAAGAACCTTATTTATTCATGACCATGACCACAGGAGAAGAGTAGGGGCTCGTACTAGGGTAGATAACGCCTGTGTTAAGGAGTTCCTGGACCATTTTTTCAATTTCATTTTTTTGGGAAAAGGGGTGACGATACAGATAGATATTGGGAGGAAGGCTCCCTGGTACAAGGGGAATGGAATGATCATGAACACCATAGGAAGGAGCGAATCCTTGGGGAGTGGAAAAGACCACTTGATGTTTAGAAAGGATGGATTGGAGGTCTTGCGGCACCGAGGGTGTCTCTGTTGCTTGTATGGCATGGAGTTGGGAAATAACACCAGAATGACCTTTTTTGAGCAGCTTTTCCATGCGATGGGAACTAATGATCTCAGGTGAACCGATGGTGATGCCTTGGAACTTATATTATTGGTCCTCCTGGTCTAATTACATGGTTAATTTTTTAAAATCCATGAGAATGGGACCCAAAGTCCTTAGCCATTCTGCACCCAACACAAGTCACAAACGCCCATGTTGATAGCAAACATATGAGATTTCAGGTGGTAGTCAACAATTTGGAGACACACATTTTCACAACGCCCTCCACATTTCATGGAGCCACCATTAGCAATCATGACTTGGAAATTATTGACTGCATGGATGTAGCAATGATTTTCTTGGGCAATGCGGCGATGAATAAAATTATGGGTGCTTCCACTATCAACTAGAATGATGACCTTCCTATGCTTGATGTAACCGATTAGCTTGAGGGTTTGAGGAGCAGAGAAGCCAGTGAGAGAATTTAGGGAAATGACCGGTTCTACTTCGACAGGGTTTGAGGGAGGGGTTATGTCAGTGGTTTCAGGTGACTCAGACACAAGGGGAGTTTCAACATCCTCTTCCGAAATACCCTCTAAGATGGCCATAATAATATTTTGTTCCTTACATTTGTGGCCTAGGAAATATTTGTCATCACAATTATAACAAAGGACTTTGAGTTGGCATTCAACCATTTCAGCCCTGGTCAATTTTTGGATCTTTAGTGGAGCGGAGGGAGTAGTGGGATTTACTGGTTTAGTGCGAGGGATAAAGGAGGGTTTTTGGTTTTGAGAAGATACAACCTATCATGCTTCTTTATATATTTTAGTAGCCTCCACCCAACTTTAAGGTTGAGCCATGAGGACATGGGCCTAAATCTCATCCTTGAGGCCACTGATAAAACACTCTTGGAAAAAGGCATCAGACATGCCCTTTGTCCGAAAATCTAGGTGCTCAAAAGAAGCTATAAAGTCTTCTAATTGCCTGATTGTTTCAACTTTGTCAAATATCCCAAATGGTTGGTGTCAGTGTTAAAGTGTTCATAAAGCTCTGCCACAAAGTGTGTCCAAGAAATATACCCTTGATGGGAAGTTTTTCTCCATTGCTACCATTGCCAACGTTCTTGATCTAGATGGAGAACACCATACCAGAGTTTGGCCAAGTCATCTGTAATGTCGTATAAATAGAAATAATGTTCCATTTGGGTTACCCAACCAATGGGATCCAAGCCATAAAATTTGGTCACATCCACCCGCGGAAGGCGTAGGTCACGTTCAAAGTGATGGTGTTGAAAGTTATGGGAATGAGAGGAATTTTCAGCTTCAGTATGTGGAGGTGGGTCAAATAAAGGGTTATCTGTAGGGACATGCAGCTTGGTGTAGAGAATCAAAACAACAGATTCAAGTTGGGTAGTCAGGTCTTGTTTGATTTCCTCCATTGAGGATTGCATGGTTGTATTGAGGGAGACAACATTGGCACTGAGTTGTTTCACTTCTTGTTGGGTCTTGGTGAAATTAGATTGCAAGGTATGGAAGAGAGCTTCCCAGTCTTGGCTATGCGTATGGGCCATGATGATGAGGGAACCAAAATGGGCGGGTGGGGTCAGAAATTTTGCTAAAAAAATGAAATGTATGAATGTGATAAGGGAGGAGAGATGAATCCAATGGAATATGTCTCAAATAATGGTGCAAAAATTTCCAGACTCGTTTTTTTTTTTTTTCCACCTGCGGAGTTATACTCCGGTCTGAATAATACTGTAGTGGTGAAATGCCCAAATGCTTAACTAGGAAGAAATGTGTAATGAATTGGCAACCCGAAGACAGTTGCATGATAATAGATCTTGTCTGTTTTAATTCGTTTATGTTTCTATCCCCAAGGGTTAGGTATTCAAGGGTTCTACAGATAAGGGTTTTCCTTGTGTTGTAACTCTCTGATATACGTGCGGGGTCCAACAGTAGTACTTGGCCCAATATCTTAGGGCACTAACTAAGGAGGCTAGACTGTGCCCTTAGCTGTACTACCTGACTACCCAGGTACTAGAGAGTATCTTCCCGAGTGTTGTTCTTGGCGGCACTATAGTAGTCAGGTGGCTGATTGGTTTATCTAAAAAGGGCTTTAGGTAATCTAGGCTAATCCGTACACAGGTTTTGTCTGATGCGCTACCACTCGAAGGGATATCAACAGGGGTTACAAGGGTGGCCAACAGATGTGCGCTTAAGTACCACTTGTATTTCATACGTGTATGAATCCCTCAACCTCAGTTTTATGCGTGTAATGACAGATCTATGTGGCTTAAAGACGTCGAAATACGTCTCTACCCTGAAAAAAAATTTAACACAATTTCTGTCGAGGAAAGTGCTCTGATACCACTTGTAATATACCAGATATAAAAAGTATGTAGAAATGAAATAAAATGGAAGAAATGGAAGAATAACAACAATATAACCAGAACAATCACCACAATAACAATGAAATGATATAAGAATAACAACATAAATAACTCTTTGATTTTGAGAGAAATGTTCATGGGCCTCTTTGAGGGGGAAAACTCCAGTTGAGAAGAGCTCTATTACAATAATATCCAAGCTATGGTTCCCATACCCTCAACTACTATTTATACTAAATATGTCTATCAAAAGAAGCATCTAGAGGAAGATCCTTCTAGAAGTAGAACCTTCTATTAGGTCTTCTTACATTCAACTTATTCTATTTTATTGCAAGGCCTTATTAATGTTGACCTTTATTACATCTAAATATATTGTTCTACCTATGTGTGGGTTGGGACCCTAAATTAAATCTCAAAAATCAATGCACAAAAAAATATCTCCACTTTTATTTCTTACTATGACATGGTTCAACAACCATTATGAATGTCTAATTGGGAATATTATCCCAACTTTATTCAAATTTTCCATCTCAATTTTCACCAAGGGTTCCAATTTAGGATTTATTATTCTCAGCTTTTGTTTGAATGGATTTGTCCCTTCCTTTAATGGTATGATATGCTGGAATATATATTTATCATACTCTTTCAAATCATCGTAAGTCCACGCAAAAACATAAACATATTCTTTGAATAAGGAAGTATACTGATCAACCTCTTTCTATGTGCAGACAGTCCCAAGATTTAGATATTTTGGAGAATCTCCAGTGACAATATTTATTTTTTGAGTTTCTCTCACCTTTGTGGTAGATGTTTCTACTTTTAAATTGGGCATTTTGGCTTGGTCATCTATTGTGAAAAGGGACTCAAAATTGATACAATTATAAGATATGTATTACTTTAATCTTCAAATTCCTCTACAACATCACTTGTATTAGCCATGAATTCAACTAACTCTTCATCATTTTCAAAAAATTGAAGATAATTTTGATTATCAGGGACTGAAGGCCTGGAAATCCTTTTGACTTGGAATGTATTTTGGCTCTGTGAATCATTAGGGTTGAATAAATATGAAACAACTTCCAATGAGTCTGCATTTTTATTTTTGTCTCTTGGTATGAAATAAATTTTAAATGAACATAAAGAGTTCATGAGTTCATTTACTCTTTTGGCATAAAATTTCATATTTTCTTTTTTGATCTTATACTTATTTCTGAATGATTTATAAAAAGTTATGAATCACCTGTTATGATCAAGTGTTCAATATTCATTTGAAGTGCAAGATTCATTCCTTGTATTAATTCTTCATATTTTGCCTCATTGTTTGTACAAGGAAATTTCATCCTAATAGCACGAGGATGTATAACTAAATTAAGAATTTTGAAAACAATACCTACTCTGGTCCCTGAACTGGAACAAGCACCATCAAAAGACATCTTCAAAAATCTTTCAAAATAATTTTCTCCTTCTTGTTTTGTAATACTTGGCTACTCTGGGTCAAGCACAACATAGTTCCCAATTCTGGCATCAATTTAATCTTGCATTAATTCATTATCTTTTTTTTTGAAAGAAAATGGTTTTATGGGTTCCTGAGGATCTCTAACCATTGTTCTATATTTATTTGGTAACACAATACAACTCCCATAATTCATGATGTAACCTCTAATTAGTGAAGAACAATCTCTCCGAGGAACTACTCCATATGTTGGAGGAAGATCCACTAGTATAATTGTGAAAACAATTGTGATATGAGGGGCAACAATTATCCAAGCATACAAGTATTTAATATCTCCATATTTCTAGCTAAAAAATCACCCCTTTAATTATACCATGGTTTAATATATAGACATAGTGAATGACCGTCTAAAATTCAATCTAGTTTCTACTCTACCCCAAATATACCATAACAAATGAAAAGAAATAAATAAGAGAGAACATCGGTAAATGTACCTTTTATCCCACGTCTAGTGATGATCTCCTCAAGCTTTATGGTTCCAAATACTGCAAGTCTCCTCCCAAGGCTCACCTACATCCAAAAATAGGAAAACAAGGACTACAAGCATGCTATTTCTATTCATAAATTAGGGTTAGATATCAAATTCTATGTATAAATCAAATAAAATACACAAAACATCATTATTTGGGATAGGGAAAGGAAATTCTTATATTCATAAAACAAAGACTGAAACTTACAATCTGTGTCGGCCACCATTCCATGAACCTGGTCTAGGATCCTCTTTATAATTCTCCAAGTGCACCTTCAATAGGACTCTTCTATCAATGTTTTGATCACCTAGAGGAAAGGGAATGGATTGAATGGAGGAACAAGGGGCTGATGAGGGAATGCTGAGGCAATATCTCAAAAAAGGTAGCAAAAGCTTGGGCAAGGAAGGGAAGTGAAATTGGGCAGAGTTTCACTGTTCTTATTCTTGGATTTGAAATGAGACCCCAACACCTCATTTTATATGACAAAAGGATGGTTAATCGGTTGGGTGACAGGCTATAGCAGGTGAATTGGTTGGGAAACCTCCAATAGCCCATGAATTTCATTGAATTCCTTACAACTTTTTAATTTTTGCAACTTTTGCAACCATACGTGGGATGTTTAGTATGAAGCAAGCATATGTACATGAGATTTATAACATGAAACAAGCATGTGAACGTGAGATGTGGTGCAGGGCACGTATATGCTGTAAAAAATGGTTTTTTAAGAAGAGCTCCTCAACAGTGCTTTGGAAAAATATGCAAGTAAGAGGTCCAAGGCCATGTATGAATGAATATGAAATTTTAGGGATATAAAATATGCCCTCTAATGTGTGAGGTCAGAAGAGAAACTGATGGAAGAAATACAATACAACATATTCACCAATGCACAAAATCGTGTGAGCCCAGGACTAGAGCTCTGGAGGTGCCATCTGCAAAACAACAATTGTCTCTCCGAGGAGGGCATACCCATGATCGAGATAAACTAAATCATGGATGACAATCAAATACAGTATAGATCCATGTCATATAGCTATATAAAGTGTAGCCATGAGAAAGACACAACGGATCTACATCTCAAAATCAGTCGAAGATATACAAGTAGAGTATTCATCTTCAAGAAGCTAGTGACGCCTATGGCTAGAGATGAGGTCTTCATAACTCGAGAAACAACTTCAAGAAGCTAGTGATTCCTACGGCTAGAGATTAGGTCTTCATAACTTGAGAAAAGAACTCAAGATATTCAAAAATCAGCTAGGAGTACAATGGGAGTGTATAACTCACTACCCCGAGGTCTTCGACAACTCGTTGGGAAAATACATGAGGATCTTGATGATCAGGCAGAGAACTTTGTTGATTTAGAATCTAGACTTGAATGTACTCTTGGGATGGCCTACTCATGAAGGTCAAGATACAAACTGCAGAAAGGTTGACTTAGGTTGAGTGAAAATTCCCTTGGATAAAAGCACAAAATATGATGAGACTCGGGCAGCATGACATTGACATAAGTTTGTGATGTAGGAGGCAATGGAAACTCTCCATGTGTTTGGAAGAGTAACCAAATAGAGGAGGACACAAATATATGTAGCGAGAACAAATTCCTAAGGTCATACTAGATCCCGATGATTGACGAACAAAAGGAAGGATGTGATTTGTCCAAGGGTGACTCTCTTTGCTATTGAAAAAAGAATGAATATTTCTCGTCCCCTCTTTTTGGAATATTTGATTTTTTTTTGTCTTTTTCAATTTTTTAAGAGCTTGAAAAAGAATAAAATAATGCTACGTTACAAAGGAGGAATGAGTTTCGCAAGAAAGCATACTAGTTCCAAGTGCATGGAACATACTAATGCTCAGAGAAAGGAGACATGTGCAGGAAAAGGACAATCGAGGAAAATTCCTCCATGGTTCAAGGTATCAGGTCGTAGAGACAATAAGTGCTACAAGTCTTGCATATAAGGAATGCTTCAAAGGTTCATTTGAGAGCAACATGGAGCCGACATTAGGTAAAAGACGCAAAGATGATACTTGCAAATGCGATTAAGCAAGACATAATGAGACCCCTTATATGTAATTTTTACGATCCCAGAGAAGGTAAGCTTGTTAGTTTTTTCACATTTATAGAGTCTAAAAAAACGCAAAAGAAGACTCTAGGGAATACCTTTTTCGGAGATAGTCTAGTCAGTTTTAAGAAGGGTTAAACTTGCACCGAAAATACATCTATTCAAAACAATTTTAATGAGTGTGACAAATACAAGATCACTCGACAATAATTTCAATTTTAAGGAGTCTTAAAAGAGATTAACTATGGACTTACAACCTTTTTTTGAGTTTAGTCTCCTTAGCCCAAAAAAGTATAAAAGCAACTGAGGAGAAATCTCTCAGCGAGAAGAATCTCATGAGGTGTACCTTTGTCCGCTATAATCTTCAGGATGGAAAAAGGGTTAAACTCATGCTAGTAGATGTTCTTCTGGACCGATTTAATGAGTGTGAAGGAGCAAGGTCACTCGTCGATATTTTCAATTTTAGGGAGTCTGAAAAGAGATTAACTATGGACTCTGGGGGGGTTCCTTTTTCGTAAGTAATCTCCAAGGCTTGAAAAAGGTGATAAACCAAAACCAAGGAGAATGTTCCTTTTTCAAAGATTTATTTCCTCAGGCCCAAAAAAGGGTTAAAATTACGCATGATAATACTCTTCTAGTGAACCGAAGTTCCCAGAGCATACCTTTATTCGTAAAATTAGCCATCCGAACCAAGAAAGGGGTAAACTACCGCCAGACATAAGTGCCTTCAAATTTGAGTTTGGCGAGCATGAAGGGTAACAAGATCGCTCGACAATATTTTCATGTTTAGAGAGTCTGAAAATGACTTAAAGAAGACTCCAGGGGGATAGTTTTCTCAGTTAATCCAGACGAGATCGAAAAGAATAAATACAATCTTGTTAGATGTTGTTTTCGAATTTCAAAGTGAGCTTGAAAGACAACAAAGTGTGCTCATTCGAGTTTCCTGAGGGTAAGGCCTAGAATGATGGTACATCAAACAAATGAGGATTTATCTCGTAATCATGACAGAAATAACAAGGACTCCCAAGCGTGTAGTCATTACTGACAACATGGACGCAAAAATACAACACAGATCTACCTAGGGCATACATGTAAATGTAGGCTCTACCACCTAATTACGACACTTCTAGAGAACTAATGAAGTTTCTGTGTTGCACTTTGGTGGGGTCGATCCTATGGCAAAGAGAAAAAGACAACGAGATGCAGAAAGTGGAAATGAAATCCTAAGTTATATGAAATTTTTTGGAAAAAAAGACTTTTACCAAAGGATACCCAAAAAGTGACCCATCCCAAAAATCACCAAACCAAAAGAAAAAGAGTATCGGAACGACCAAATAGAAACTCAGAAGTGGAATCAAGTGATCACTAAGCCAGGCAAAAAGACAAAGGGGGTCAAAAGGGGGCAAAAAGGGCCAAAAAAGTGTATAAATAGAAGTTGACAACTCATTTTTACCATTGCAATTCGAAAATCAACCAAAAGGAAAAAGTACCCCTTTGCTAAAAGAATAGATTCTAGGAGCTTCAATGGAAAAAATGACCTTCTACCTGGACTAAGTAAGTACAAATCACTCCCTCTTGCAATTCAATTCATTCTTTATGCATTATTTTAGGTTTTGAGTGGGCACACTCTTGTAAAAAGAGCACCCCTGCATGTACACGGGCTATCCAAGGCCAACCCGCGTATGTATTCGTCCAGGAAACCACCAACCCACATATGTACTCAGGAAGGAAACCACCAACCCACATATGTACTCAGGAAGGAAACCACCAGCCCACGTACATTTGCGACTATGTGCAAAATAGCCTGCGTACACCTTGGAAGACTTTGAAAAAATTAAATGCAAGCACTGACTCTCCTCCATTTTGCCATGAAATGGGATGTATATTCACTGGAGGGAGAGGGAGCATGAGGAAAGTGATATTTTGGTCAAAGAGGACCCTATAGCCATTTCCACACTAAAATAATGTGGGCTATGGAAGTTCTTCCAGTGTCTATTCATGACAAAACAACCTAGGTTGCTCAATGCTCTTGTGGAGTATTGGCATCCTGATGCAGATGCATTTATGCTAGAGGGTCAATCATTGACCCCAACTATAGAGGACATATACTTATTGACTAGCCTCTCAAGGAGAGGGAAACCAATTAACTTGAGGATGTTTCCTCCGGGGCCCTTTAACATCAAGTATTATATTCAGATGTACTGTGAGGCTGACACTGAGAAGGTAGGTTCTTAGGTGCCAACACACAAGATCAACAACCTATCTCTGTGTGTGATCTTACTCTTGATTGGGAAGATTGTTGGATCCACAACCCTTCACCGGACCTCCCAGGAACACATGCATTGTGCCATTCAGTGTTTGGAGGCCAACATTTTTGACTGGAGTATGACCATGCTGATATGCATGAAGAGAACCTACAAAGTTTCGGCGATGTACCAACAAGAAATTCGGGTTCGGTACCATTTTGTGCTCCTTCTTCTTTAAGAGGGTGCCCATTCTTAGTCCTAGAGAGACCGTACGAGGGCATGTAGCCTCCTTCCCAGCAGTGACAAGGTGGGCAGTGTTGTTGCCTCGATAGGGTGGAGGGAGTACCATAGAGGCCTTTGATGACAAATTATTTGAATGGTGGGCATGACAAATCATGGTGATATAGGATTAACCATATGTCAAGATCAACTTCAATAGAGAACTAGACATGCATGTGCCTCTCGGTGAGGAGCGAGGAGATATAGGTAACATACTTTTTAAATTTTATTTAATTTTTTAATTGTTTTTTATATATATCCTTTTTATGTGTGCACAAAGTACTGACTCTTGTATCTATTATGTACAGATGTGGGACTTGTAAAACCAATGTAATTTGCTCAGACTCGATGATGTCCTTGACTTGAGGCAGGACCAACAACAGTTGGAGGACCAGTAGCTGGAGGGCGACCCCAACTAAAATGGCTGAAAAAGTTATGAGACAAGTGGAGAGAAACCTTACATCGCTCACTCATATTGTACCTATGGTCGAGATCAAGGATCTCCCCCCTTCTATGTAGCCTCATGTAGTAGGGGTGCCTCAGAATTGGGTCCAGTTATTCCGACGTTTGTCTAACACCGTTGTACACTATGGTAGGGAGAACAGGCCCCGTGCTTAGATAACATAGACTGTTGATGTGCCAAGGGAACCTTTTGTATATGTATTTTTTTTTTGAGGGAATAAACCCAGTAATGTATAATGAACACTTTTGAGGCGTTAATGCCCACCTATGTACTCATGACACTATTTTTTGGATATATATATATATATATATATATATATATATATATATATATATATATATATATATATATACATCTTTTTTGTCTTATGGATGGAATTTTACAAATGTATTTACATATGTATGCATGTGATTTTATTTTTATGTGTGTGCAACATGCCAATATAAAATTTGATTACCTAGAGTATTTGTTAGATGATTAAATATCCCAGGAACATGGATATACATAATGTAATCAAAATATCGTTCTAAGAGACGTACCCTAACTAATTTTTGGTTCAAAGTGGGATCATAAATGCGGTAAACCCCATTTAACTGGGACACAACTAGTTGAGTATCTAGGTAGACCTGGAGGTGAGAAATTCCATGTGACAAAGCGTCATGAAGCAATTCTATCGTTGCATTGTATTGAACAACATTGTTCATAGCGTCACCTATAAAAATACCTCCGGAAGATAGCAACTGGCCTCTAGGTGTGAAACTCACCAAGGCTGCATAAGCAAGCCTCTGAGTGTGTCGGCTAGCATCGTCTGTGAGCCCAAAATACACCTCTGATTCACTTGACATCTGCCACAATGAAAAACAAGACATAAATAAATACACGTCCAAAAAACAAGAGTAGTAATTCTTTAGGTAGATCCCATTTCTAGTCTCCTAGGTGACCAACCTAAGAGTAGTACTTCTTTAGGTAGATCCCATTTCTAGTCTCCGCCAAGGTGTTTCCTTCAAAATCAAACAAATGGTAAGCACTCTTCTTCAAGACCTCTTTCACAATGAATGGTCTGAACCACATGGGTTTGAACTTTCCTACCCCCAGGGGATCTTTATCTTGATCATAGACCATGACAAGATCGCCTTCAAAGAAAATGCAAGGATGAACAGATCGATCATACTGACACTTGACTTGTTGCTTATGAGCCTCATCGAATAAGGCTACATCACGACGCTGCTCGAGATATAGAAGGCATTCCTCAAGCTATGAAGTGTCCGACAGTAGTTGCACTGCCAACTTTAAAGAAGGAATATGACACTCAATAGGTAAGACTGCTTCCATCTCGTATATGAGTTGAAAAGGTGAAAAATCGGTGGCAGTCTTCACAAACATTCGGTAGGCCCACAATGTTGAATATAACATCAAATCCCAATTTGAATTGGCATAATTGATCATCCATTAAAGAATAGCCTTAAGAGACTTATTCATAGCTTCAACTTGACTATTCTCTTGTGGGTAATAAGGTAACAAATGTTATTGTTTGAGCCTGAGCTTTGACGTTAACTCATTCATCATTTTTTTTTGGAAGTGATTGCCATGGTCAGTGACAATATCCTTTGGGATACCAAAATTTTCTACTATCTGATTAAATATGAAAAGAGCCACAATTTATCCATCATTACTAAACGTTGGCATAGCTTCGACCCAATTTGTGAAGTATTATACTACTAAGATGATATAACAATGCCCGTTGGATGAGGCCGGGTGAAATGTAGTAAATTCAATCCCCCACTTGGTGAAAGGACCAACAACAATGAATGGAAACATAGGATCAGGATGTGTCTGCATCTTCTGACAAAAGATTTGGCATGGGTGTCACTTCTTGATTGCCTCAACACAATCCTTGCTTAACGAGGGCCAAAAGTAACCTGCACGTAGAATATTTTGGGTTGTTTCCAACCCAGAAAAATGACTGCCACATGCTCCAGTGTGACATTCGTTCAAAATGAGCTCTGCTTCTTCATGGATGAGGCATCGACGAAGAATGAAATTGACGCATCGATGATACAAAGTGTCATCGAGTATAAGATAGTTTCGCGCTTGATGTCGAATTCATCGACGCTCATTACGGGAAGCAAAAGAGGGGCAATTCAAAGTATGGATATACACAAGTATATCTCCATACAAGAGGTTCAAATATGCAATTAGAAAAATATATCCTTTAATAGGCGAATCCTTGGGCATGATATCACTAGACTCGACCCGAAGTTCCGAAATGAGTTCGGCAAAGACCAATGACTTTTTCGATTTCATAGAAACAAAATCCAGGTCAAACTCCTGTAAGATGACTATCCATCTACTGATATTTCCGCTAATGACTCGTCGTTTTAACACATATTGGAAAGGGTTGACGATGACAATGATAGTGGTCTTGCGAATAAAAATGTAGTGACGAAACTATTGGACAGCATGAACAGCTGCCAAAGCAATCTTATCAACATGATAATAGTTGAGTTTCGGTCCAACCAGGCCTTGGATAAGGTAATATATAGCGTGATCCTTGAGTAGATCATCTTCTTGAACCAAGACTGTGTCGATGGTTGACTTTGCAACAGCCAAATACAACAAGAAATATTTGTTATAATCAAGAGGCTGGAGCAGAGGGGAAGACGTCAGGGCACATTTAAATGCTTCAAAGGAGAACTAAACAGCTTCATCCCAACATAATGGGACCCATTTTTTCAAGAGATGCATAAACCCTTTAGTGATATCGACGTAATTCGCGACAAAACATCGAAGAAAATTCGCTTTCCTCTGTAAGCTTTGAAGTTGGGGTATCACGCATGGGGGGGGGAATTGAACTATTGCCTCAACCTTGAGAGGATTGACCATGATAATTTTTGTCAATACAATAAAAACTAAGAGATGACTTGGCATCATGCAGAAACTGCACTTGTTAGGATGCAAGCGAATCTGATAGTAGCGACATTGTTCAAAGATTAGTCAAAGATGGGCGGGATGATCAGATCTCTTGTGAGAGCATTGTTGAGGAAAAGATATGAATTGATCTTACTCAAGCATTTTCAGACTTTACTTGGCTAAATTAAAGTATATGGGAATATCACCCTATGTTTTATTGCCAACAAAATATATATCCTAACTCACAAGTATTAATTACAAGTTCTTAGGCTAGTCTTTTATCTACAAAAATCTTGTTGGAAATTCACTTTTTATGTATTTTTATGAACATATCAGTTGCTGAAATAAATGTAAGAATAGAAGTAAAGACACCAAGATGATACTCAAGATATATGAGACATAAAGCAATCCTTTATTTCATTCCAATTCACCAAAGAGTCATTGTCTTGACAAAACTTCACACGAAAATCTTGGACCAAAGTCAAACTTAGAAATCCCTGATGGAACATACAAAAGGACCTTTGAAAAAAAACCAAAAATGAACTCTAAAAGTTGGATCAACTTGCCAGAGATTGCTTCCTACTCGACTCTGCACAATAGCCTTTATCAATCATTAAAATTAATTCACAAACAAACAAGTCTACACAGACTATCAAATATAGATCAACACCTATGAAGAACAAGTGTCTTAATGATTTGATTCAACCCTGAATATTGTTTTCTACAATAAGACCTTGCTATCACAAAAGAGAATTAGGCTATGATGAATATATGAATGAATGAAAACTGAACTATCTCAACATCAACTCAAAGAGAAAACCTTAGCATGCTTTGTGCTTCTATCCTCTCCATGTTCCTCCCTTTCCTCTTTCCTTTAAAAAAATTAGAATTTGGTTGAACTAGTTGAACCAACTCATTAGTTAAGCTAACTAAAGACTCAAGTACTCTAGTTAAGGGGAAAAGTAATAGTCATAATAAGGGTCATAATTAAATAATAACTAGTAGGTGGGACCCCTTGTGACTTCCTTTAGTTCATAGCCATCATAACAATTATAACATAACCATTAGTTAAGAAAAACACACTTCCTTGTGTCTCCCATCAACATATTTACTTTTGGCAATCTTATCTCATGAAATTTGAAATTATTTCAAAAATAATACCCATATATCCAAAATAAACATGTTGTCCAAAAACCTTGAAGTCAATCTATCATTGTGGGGCTTGGAAAGGAGGCCTTTCAGGCCTAGGTTAGACTATTTCCTGCTCAATCCAATCAAAGAATCCTGCATGAAACATTTGGCCAAGCTCTTCTGAATCAACATCAAAATGTATAGAGAACCTAGGCCTTCTTGGGCCTCGGTTCCAGTTACCTCTACCTCTGTTTCCTCCGCCATGGCTTCCTCAACTGGAAAAAACTCATCCTGCATGTGTAATCGATTAGCAAATAGTCTTTTAAATAGCCATGCATGAAAACTCTTAAAAAATACGAAATAGATTTGGCTCAAAATGTATCAAGCTCATGCAATCCAATCCATAAAAATTGTTCTAATGTTAATCAATGAGCAGGGCGGTGAAAAATGTTCAAGGATATATGAGGGGTTTGTATTGAGTGAAAATATGATATAATGAAAGGGGATAAGAAATGGTCATTACTCAATGACAACAAAAATCAACTGTAAATCAACCCAAAAAACCTTATTGCAATCCACTCAAGACACTGCGACTTCATCCACTTAACACATAAATTTTCTTAGTTGTAATCAATATCAAAATAGGGAGTGAACAAAATGAATATGGGATATGTGAGGGGGTTGTAATTAGTGGAAAATGAGATAATGAGGGGTAGAAAAAAGTTTACTGTTCATGTTATTAATCAAGCAATCCATAACATATTTTGCAGTAAGAAAAATAGGCATCACCCAACAATCATCATGACTAAAAACAATTACTGTGTACTTAACTAGTTCATTGTCCAATAATAAAATATCCAACACAGTGCCATCATTAAAGGTAAGTATTTCACAAAATTTGTAAGAGGTTTTGTTCCCTTTGTTCTCACATTTTGTATTTTATAAAAGTCAACAACAACACTCATTTTCAATCTGTAATCATTAACATCCACCACTTCCATACATTTCTTCAATCCACATCTATATCTGAAAGTAGTGTTTCCCAAAAATAATAATGAAGTCACTACTTCTGTAATAGAGCTAATCAAGTTCTATAATGATATTCGTTCCCATATATATATATGTGTGTGTGTGTGTGTGTGTGTGTGTGTGTGTGTGTGTGTGTGTGTGTGTATGTATATATATATTGTGTGTGTGTGTGTGTGTGTGTGTGTGTGTGTGTGTGTGCAGTAGAAAGACCAAAATAATCAAAACCTCACATGCGACGCCTGAAAAGGCAATTTACTATACAACCAGAAATCATCATTTAGACACAGGCTATGCAGAAGTAAATTTTTGAAACCATGTAAACATGCCTACTTTAAAACAAAACATCTTAATGTGACTTAAAATCCAAGCCAACTATCCAACACGACTTCCATCAACAATGATCAATTTCAATAAATAACACACTTAAAACTCAGTGGGTATCGTAGAGCATAAAAATAAGTCATCCATAGTGCACACGGTGCACAACTGAGAGAACCCCACAGTGTAATATTTCTAGTGACCACACAACAACATATGACCTCGACATAACTCAAAAACATCATTTTGGGATTTTTATTAAGTCACCTGTGAGCGACCAGGACGCGCATACTCACGCTTTTTTTACCAACAAAAAAAGATGCAGTGGATATATCCAATCCAATAATTTACTTTGAAAAACATCACTTATAGGAAGCGACATGTGTGAACAACACCAAATTCTTGTAACCACTATCAGTCATCAACCAAATCACCATAAGTACAAAACTAGTGACTGTACATTAACAAACAATTCACCATTGTGGTAAGGAAAAAAACAATCGCCTGAACAAGCCGTGGTCACTGTGTATACCCACACACACAATTGAAACGGGCAGAGGCCCTTCCATTAAAAAACTAAGTTCATTGATATCAGGCATACTCTATCATAGAGGCAATGACGAAGACCAAAACCATACGACCAACAAATGAGCCCGCATTCGAAGTCATAGACCACAACAATCCAAAATAGCTTAGCAGGCTCGACAGACTCCCTATGTAGCTCTAGTCTGGAGGTTTAAGGTTTTTCATAGTGGTCATCACAGGAAGAAAGACACCAACTATAGTGAAACCACGAGACTACAGGCATATGCACAGGGAGGACTGTGACACTTGTGAACGGGAGGCAGTTCCTTGATAGGGACGAACAAGAAAACAAGGCTCTAATTAGACCCAAAGAATCGCGAAGACAACCATCCAGCCATGATTTGAAAACCTTTAACCAAACACAATGGTAAACAAAAATACCACTTAGGAAGACAACCAAATCCGATGAACCCAGAAAAATTATAAGCAAAACCATCCATATTCTAAAAAAAAAATTTTACATAGTTGCAGTACTTAGGAAAAACAAAAACCCACATAACTAAGCCATAAATATTTCGAAACCAGACTGAAGTCAATAATGGCCAAAAGAGACATACCTGTTAACCGAAACCTTAAGACGGGAGGTGGTCGAGTGGTTTCACCCTGCCAAAATTCTGGAGTGCAATCACAACAACCATATCAAACCATAGTCCGACGAGGGTGGTGGCCAACAGGAAGGGTAAAGGTGACGTGCAGTAAATTCATGTCCCCCCACCCATATCAAATTTACTCCATTGTACATGCCAACGAGTCCCCATTAACACCATTAATCAACCAATGCATCGAGAATATCAACACATTTAAACCATAACATAATCCAAGTTCCACAATTTAACCATTTGCATCGTTACTTTTCCAAATGTGACACCCATGTCATAACTCAAATAAATCAATTGACAACTATACAATAGAATCATTACTAAAAACATAATCATTGTAAAAATGCAAAGCCATTACTTCCATGAGCCACCAAGTTTTATAACATATGCACATTAGTTACTGATTGCATCAACCGATGCATAACCATTGTATTATATCCTTGCCAAAATGTGCCACTAAAATTTCCACCATATTCATATAAAATGTAACTTAACAATATTTCATAGCCATTCCTTTTTTATATAAGGTTTAACAATAATCAACAACACTTTATTCATGTAGTATTGCAGATCTAGGTCTCTTTTTGCATGTGTTATAGTATTTTTCTTTTCCTCAAAACTTCCTTTGTAAAATTTTCACTAACATATTTGTTATGCAGGTACAATAAGGACAGGCATCAACAACATTAATGAAAGCATAGGTTGTAGTAACTTTAACAACCAACCTTTCATAAGCTCATTTTATAACCAATAACACAAGATCTTCATCAACCATGTGTCGCACATTGTCTCAACATAAAAAATGCATAGGTCTACTCTCCAATATTTCAAGGGGGTCCCACCTACTAGCATTATTTAGTCTTATATAATAATAGGCTTTAGAAACACTTTGTGGGTGAAATTGCATTGACGTTTCCCATCGTCAACAAACTGGCGACTCCACAGGGAAATTTGTTTTTAACAGAGTAGAACTTAGAATGCATGGTTTCTTAGACCAAGAATAGTAATATCAAGAAGACGTGACTCAAATGATTATGCAACAGGGGGAAATGAGAAGATTTAATTGAGAGATGACCGGGAATTTGGGAATAACTCATGAAAAATGTTAATTATGAGGGGTTTTACCACTGTATGCATAATCATTTGCCTGTAATATGCTCTTAACTTGAAAGAGGTAGAATTATATATTTGCTCTTGATATTTCGATGCATGAAGAAATGGCAAGAAGAAGCGGGAAACAACCAATTACTTGTAAGATAGCAACAAAAACATGTAACAAATTCAAAGGCCCTTCAGAGGAGAGATCATAACAAATGTGTAAGCTCGATTTCTATCTATTAACAATGATTTTGCAGTGGTGTCACTGTGGCATAACTGATCCAACATTCTCACTTGACCAAACACTTAAAAGATGATAAAGACAAAAATTGCAACAAAAGTAATAATGCAGAAAATAAAAAAACAACGGTAAAAGATAGAAACAAAAACACAGCAAGAAAATGAAACCCCAATTCGGAAAGCAGAATTCAAAGTGTCGTGAGGAATAAAAAGGAAGAACAAAAAATTGCAAACAAAGCTAAGCTACTAGTATACAAAAAGATCCAATTAGCAAAAAATAAAAATAAAAAATTCATGTTCGTCCCTCGCAATACTTCAAGCGAGGATTGTTAGTGTTGTGAGAAAACCATTGTCTCTGTAACTCCTTTAAAATTTCCGAGTTAGTGTCCAAGACAAAAGTAATCTAGAAATGACCCAACACTTGACACTCAGACATAACTATCATCCTTTTGACGCATACGATTAAATCATCAAGATAAACATGGAGACTAACCAATTTATTGAAAGGCATGTGTATATGCCTTTTTAAGGCGATACTGGTATCAAGTAAGCTAGAAGGCAGGAAACTGTAAGACATAGTATTGAAAAAATGGTTTTGTGAATATTTTCCCCTTTTACCTTGGTTTTATTGTAACCAAACAAACTGTCAGGTAAGGGATCTAAGTGTAACTCTGCATTCTATTGCAGAAACAATTTTATGATGAGATGGGGGAAAGGATTTCTCATAATTGCTTGCCTAAAAGTTCGAAGACTAATGTATGTTCTAATATTATCAATGGTCTTCAAAGCAGGTTCCCATTTGGAAACCCATTTAGGGTGGAATAAAAAGGACATCTCAGTCCTTGAGAAATTCCTTAGCTCCCTACAAAAACTTTCCTTCAGTGTGAAGTTAACAAGTCTTCATTTTTGCCTAGATGGTTTCATAGTATGTTGAACAAGACCTGGATCAAAACCATGAAGATCCATATCAAACCAAGCAAAAAACTCTTGAAATCTACCAAGTAATTCAACAGACTTTAATCTTTCTTTATCAAAACCCTGGACATTTATTTTAACGTTCAATGAAGATCTAGGTGTCCTAATGTTCATGGAGATGGATTTAACCACCTTCAGTTGTAGCTCCTCCTCTTCCTGTTTATCTTCGTTTCCTAAAACACTCAAGGAAAATGAACCCCCGAGATGAGTCAAGCCTTCACGATTTTTATTCTTTTCTACAGGTATAATCTCCTCAGGCTTGAGAGGTTCGTTTTTAATGACAACATAATTGCTTTCATGGTTAGGGATGGCTATCCTGAATTCTTAATTCTCATAAATGTATGGACGATGCAGAGATTGGAAAGCACAATCAAGATAGTGAGGCAAGAGCTATTGAGTAGGAGAGGTTGCAAAGGAAGCTAATTGATCAGCTATTGAATTCAACTCCTTCCTGACATGAGTGATGTTAAAAGATAAGAGATTCGAGACAAGTTCCCAAGAAGTTTGGGAATATTGTTCCATCAGTTGGTTGCTAGGAAAGCATGTCTTACATGTCAGGTTCACAACAAGCTCATAATTTCTGAAAAATGAAAGGTGACCACAACCAATATTAAGGGCGTTCTCAATGCCTAACAACAAAGCTTCGAATTCAATGACATTTTTTGAGCAAACAAACTCCAACCTGTATGACAGATTATGAATCTTCCCTGCAGGGGAAACCAAGATAATACCAGCCCCATTACCCTCATTTGAGAGTGAACCATCGAAGTGCATATGCCACAATTCATCCTCTAAATCAATCCTTTCCATAGGAATATTATCCTCTTCAGTGAATATGGAGTACACTCCTAGGTCCTCTTCGATATGGTTTATGCTAGATTGTGGAACACTCTCTATGTAGGGAGAAATTATTCCTTCTCTAAGGACTATGATATTATTTCCATTCTGAGGAATGGATAAATGTGTCCCGTCAAGCAAGAGGTATCCACCTGTTAGGGCTTGCCAATATCTCCCCAAGATAATTGAATAATTGCTTACAGGCATATGAATCACCTGAATGTTGAGGGTTGTCCTTATATCAAGATGAGCGCACAAAACCAAGGTTACATCCTTAATCTCACCTATGGTAGTTTGTTTTAGACTGTTATAGGATAGCATGCTTCTGGAATTTTCATTTGTACAAGACAAGCCTAGCTCTTCCATAATAATCTTCGACATCACACTTGGGCCCGAACCGCCATCAATAAGGCAATAATGGGAGATTTTATCCATGATCTTTACAGAAATATA
>ML780287.1:318648-336875 GCA_009831015.1 Picea engelmannii | reverse complement strand
ATTCTTTGAATCTCAAGAACTTTAGGAACCTGGGGTGCAGCAATGGTTAAGGATGAGCTTGGGCTAAAAGAACTGCGAGGAGGGTCAAACTTGCCTTTTGGAGCATAGGCTTTGTTTCTGGTATTGATAACCATGACATATTCTGGCTCGACAAAATTGAGGACATCGATAGTGGATTTTGGTATTTTACCAAATATTTTGTCTCTGGCACTCTTCCTTACCTCACACATAGTTTCTTCATGGTGTTCCTCATAAAATTTACAGCAACTCCTAGGAAGGATAACCTTGGGATGAAAATTATTTTCAATTGGATTTCTAAAAGGAGGTGTAGAAGAGGATGAAGCTCCAGGGGTGAGAGGAGAGACAATACTCTTCCACTCAAATGATATCATACGATTTTTCATATCTTGTACTAGATGTAAGAGAGAGGACATGTATGTCTGTCTAACTGATTCTCCCTGGGGTAGACCAGTTCATTCAAGTTGTTCTTCGTACTCTGAACAAGTGTGTAGTGCAGAATCGATATTATCAATGGATTTCTCTTCTAGCCTATGATGGTAAGGAGAAGGCAATGCATTATAGTAATGCATGAAGGCATATTGGTTCTAAGGGTGGATAAATTTGAGGATTTGATTATACAACTTGGTGAAATGAAAATTGAAATACTTGATGGTCTCACCATCTTTGTACATGACGTTATTGTACTCCCTTAACTTCTCAACGGGGCTTTTGGATTTCCTGTAAGTGGATCTGAACCAGTAGATTAATTCCTCCCAGGTAGTAAGGGAGAAGGGGTTTTAAGTCGATCATATCAAGCATGATCATTCCCAGATTACAAGTCTCGCTAGAGCCCAAAGAGGACAGCAAATCCTTTCTCTATGAAGGGAAGCTATGGAGGACCTCCAAAGAAGACATTGTGCAAGGGGTTTGTGACAAATCCTCCACCACAAAGTTATTATGGATGGCCCTCACGTTTGGATTATGAGAAGCTTTCTTGAATTCCCCTTTCGGGATACGTGTCATTGTTTCACCCATCGTCTTCTCGATCTAAAGAGGAACGGATGGGTTTACGACTTCCTTACCCTTTTCAACAGATTCTGGAATTACGTATTTGTGTGCCCTAGTTGCTATGTAAGAATCACCTTTCATCATATAAATTTTCATGACTGAGGGATTACTAGAAGATGAAGGGGGTCCCTGACTGCCCCCATCCGTGCTTGTAGAGGCTTGATTCAAATTTTTCCCATGTGGAAATGGGTTCGTTAACACAACAGGTTGTTACTGCATCAATAACTTATGGGCCTCCGCAAGCTGAGGGAACATGTGAGTCAGGTGGTATTCCATGCAAAGGTTACACGAATACTTCGACTTTATTTTCTCTGTGTTTCCCCCACCAACATTGTTGGTGAGTTTCTTATCCCCCTTACCCTTATTGTTTTGTTGTTTTTTCTTTCTGCCAAGCTCCTGGTTGGCCTTTTGGTTCGTCGACTGCACACTATGTACATCCGACATTTAGGTAGGGGGAGCAGTCGAACCAGTGGTTTGGCTGGTCGCTATCTACTGTATCGACAATTGTTGCAATTGATTTGACATCTGATCAGTGGGATTTGCTTTTGTTGAACCCACTATACAATCAACATGTGGTCCAGAATTGTGTTTGGTCTTGCCAAGGATGGACCGTGGCGCATCTGGAAAAACTTCATAGAGTAAAACAGACTAAGAGTATATCAGTTCAAGATGTTGAGATCTCTTTATCACCTCTTCCTCGGAAAACACTCTCGACATTGCAACATCCTTGGATAACTGGGATACCAAAGACTTAAGGAACCACTCCAGCAGGAAAGACGATGGGACCAATACTTTTATTAAACTCTTATGACACTGCCATTCTCGGATGTGATCTGAGATATGATCATCCTTTGTTTGCTCAAAGTTGGCTAGCAATTTAGTGCCACCATCGTATCTCACAGGTATTTGGAAATGGTTTAGGAAAACCATTTCCAATTCGCTAAAAGTAGAGTATCTTGGGCGGTCGAGCTCGATGTACCATTTTGCGGCACTCCCAATAAGAGTGCATTGAAACAGATGCAATTGTATGAAGTTGTCTCGCAATGAGTTCAACAAGCACCATAGGTGAAAAGTGGTCACGTGATTGCCTGGATCTTCGTTAGGATTACCTATATTATATTATATTATATTATCATGTGATCGCATGGATCTACTTCAATATATTATATTCATCTTCTCCTGTGCACTAAGCCACGAAGCCAAGCCTCACATTGGACAGGTGATCTACGCACTAAGCACCAAATCCACCTTCCCAAAAATCAAATCAAGGCACAGAGCATTACATTCACCGTCTTTTGCATGAAGAAAATCAGAACCACTTACACTTAGCTACATACACATCACTTGTCTCTTCCACTTATCCCATAACTACATTGCTTGCACTAAGAACACTTCACTTTTTCACATATCTAGACACACACACACACCTCTTACATTAAAATCCCTCCTATATATACTTTTGCATCCCTTACGAAAAGGCCTAATCATAGGTAAACCCATGGGCCGACATCCAAAACCCTAATGAACCTGTTACTGGATCCACAAAATAAGTGAGGTCCCATGATCACAGCTCCGCCTGGGCACTCCATCTTCAAACAGCCTGTTGAAGTCCAAAAGTGGTCAAACCTAACCAATGTTTCCTCAAAACTTGGTCGACAGCCAATAGGCCCACAACACTCACCTGTGACTCGTCCCAAGTCACTTAGATCTGGGCAACGCTGCTTTGAAGGCCTTGAGCTTATCTTGAGCTAGATCGACATGTTGCTTTGTCTGAGCCTTCTTCTAAATGAACTCCTTGATCATTTTCTCTATCACTGGCCCTTCCAGGCTCTGTTATACTATCACAACCACTTGGTCCAGTTGTGAACCTTGTCCTTTGATCTCTTCAAAAAATGTGCAGGCTTCCTCCTGCACTGATTGTAGCCTCTGCATTACCTCCATGACGTTTCTCTAGATGGCAATAATATGTTGTTGGGCCACACACTTTTCTTGTGATCTCTTCATTCTCTCGACCACAGTGAGTGAATTCATATACACTTGAATTGTCAGTGCCTGTTGTTGTGCCTCCTGTAGCTACGTTTCCAACATGGATGATTTTAGGGGCTAAATTTTGCTCATGGGATAATTTTCCATGGTTTTTCCAAAAACGAGATTCGCTATTTTAAAAATGATTTGCCTAAATTCTATAGGATAAAATTATTTTACATTAAAAATCGCCAAAATTTTATAAAAAATATATTAAATCCTTAGAAATTTGAATATTTTGAAAAAAATATCGCCAATCATTTATAGTTGGCATATGAAGGATTAGTAAGATTCGCCAAGGTTTCTACATTTTAAAATAAATTTACATCCTTAAAATCATCCCTGGTTTCCAACTTCCTAAGATCTGGGTCTTTCATGAGGCATTCATAAGTCTATGCACTCATGTCGCTCAGTTGCTTATATTTTGAGGTGAGGGATCTGATTCTTTTCACTATGCTCTTAGCAGACTCCTCCCTCTGGTCACGCACTACCTGTGGAGTTCTTGGTACTACTTAGATATCTAGCTCTATTACCCTTGCTTGAAGTTGTTGAATGGCCTCAGCGAGCTTCATCACTTGAAACTTGAATGCCTCATGTTCCTCTTATGCCAAGCCCGGCACAGAGCGAAGTGATTTTCTCACCACTTCTTTGATTGTAGTATGATCTGTGAGCAATTGGTCCTTATCCCCCTTAATCTTTTCTTTATCTTCCTTGAGCATCACCCTGAACTCATCTTTCTCATTTTCATACACGGTTACACAATACTGTGAAACTCGTAGTTTCTCCAAGATTTCTTATTTCTTTTTCTTTAGGGATTATGTAGCATGTTCCTTTTCTTCTTGGGCTTGTTGGAGCCGAGCCTCTGCTGCATCTGCCAGTCTTCAAATTTGGGTTGGTTCATCCCCCAACTCTACAGTATCCGACAAGGAAGGGGCAGTAGGCACTGTGTGACTCAAATGAATGGATCACTGTATTTCCTTGAGTTCCTTCTCAACTCTTGTGTACAACTCTTCTTTCTTCACACCATATCTCTTAAATAGGTCCTTGGATGAATCCTCCATTTCTCTATGGACTAGATTGATGTCATCCTCTGTAAGTGTGGCCTCCATCTGGGGCTTACTAGGGCGGGTCTTCTTTCTTGTTGATGGTTTTAGTGAAGAAACCTTCCTTTTCTTTGATGCTTTTGTCTCGATAGGGGGCTCCTTCGGTAGTGTACCTTTGCCTTCACCTTGTTTTTATCCTTCTTCCCCTCCTTCTTCTTGATTTACTTCGTCTCCTCCTCCTCCTACAGGTGAGCCAAGTCCACTTTATTCTGAGGTGTTGTCTTCCTCATCAGTTTGTACATCCTAGACTTCCTCCTTTTTCTTCTTCTTCTTTGCACTTGTCTATCCAACGTGCTCGACCCAAGTGACCAAGGGGCTCCCTATGATGTCAGGGTCGGAGAGTTCTACATCATCAACCAGTACAAGGAACTTTGTCGGCCACTCCTTTGTGATCTCATCCATGTCTTCGTCGGTCATCTTATAGTAGGACTGTAGCTCCTCCTTGCTTTCATACTTGTGCAAAGTGATATAAATAAAATGTTGATCTATGTGGAACTTAGCGATCGGCATGTACTGATGCAAGGTTCACGGTGTCATGCGAGGGACTGATTCAATGGAAACCTTCAATTGTTGATAATAGTCATGGAACACTACATTCGACTTCCACTACTTGGAAATATCATTCATGTACCATACGGTGGAGAACCTCGCGGCCAATGGATCTGATGGTTCGATCTCTAGGAAGGTTGCTCCTTCCAAAATTTTCCAAGCGACAAATGAGATTAATACCAGCAACCAGCTGAAATGGAACTCATACCCTTGATCATGCACTTCGCAGAAGTCTTTATTGAGCTCGTTGATGAGGTATCTCACCCAATTCATTTACATCCCCTCCACGCACTTCCCTGCGAGGTCCACCATGAACCCGATGACCTGTGTGGGGTGGTTCTTTCTGACAATCTTGCCATCTATGAGTTGGAAAGCTAGGTGCACTTCTCCATCCTAGATGGAGGATACCTTGTAGCCTCACTTACCCTTATCCACTTCATTGTATGCATCCTTAATGCATTGTTACAGAGAGAGATATGAAGCCTTCCCTAGCTAGAATTGTTGAGGGTCGGGTCCCTGCATGCTCAGTCCTATGATCCAGTGGATCAGTGCTGGATCCACGGTAATGTTCCTGTCGAGCAACAGATATCCTCCATGATAGCATGACAAGAGGAGTTTAACGCAAGCATTAACCTCCTGATGTCAGCCAAAGTGAGGAATCTTCATGACATTCAATATCGTGGACTGCATGAGCTCCTTTATCCAAGGCTGGGAGACTATGTGAGGCTTCTTTCGAGTAGTCTTCATTAGAAATCTATGTGGTGCGAGCATCGCGTAGTTCTTCCTGTCGCCGAGATTGAATCACTATTCTTTAAGGATGGGATCTGTCCCAACTGGCTTCCAACAATGTGTATCCCCCTCGAGATGTACGTGGTGATCAATGTGTACTTGAATTCTCATGGGATGTTGTCATGGTTGACCATGCCAGCCAAAGGCGGGATGTAAATGGGTAAAACTAATGGGATCTACTTCGTGTTAGCCAAATTGTCACGGTGATTACTTCTATTCTTAGTAGCGAGGTTGGCATGGCTCAAACGACGTCCAGTCGATGGGGAAGCATGCAGTCCCCTGGTCGATGATGCTTGTATTCCTTCAGACATGGCTTTATCAGCCATAAATTTCTACAAAATTTATTTGACGGAATTCTCTAGCTCAGTGCGCTCGGCCGACATTCTCACTGTTAATAATCAAGTCGAGGTAGGTGAATGGATAGTGGCGTAAATAAATGATGGAAATATATAGGTTCTGACATCACATCTTAACACACAATCAGTTCTCAGATAATCACGGGTAGAAAAAAGTGGTCCCGACGCAGCGTCGGATGGGTCAAATAATCAAGCATTGTAACGGATTATTCCAATGGGTAGGACTTCTGCCATCAATGTGAATATGTTTGTTATGGCACAGTCTCAATGTCCCAAACGCAGTCCATATATCCATAAATGTGTTTCCTATTTGTTTGAAGCATTGTTCTAACATTCGGGGCGCCTCAAACGGTCATATAGCTTCGTTGGGGTGAACTACCATTCTGCGTGGTTCTGTTGTTCCGGCGAGGTTCAATTTCTGCAAACCTGCCTCCTGCGAAGTCTTCTCTATAAATTCTTGTATATTTTCTAACTTGGATTTCTTCTTACTAAGCTTCATTTCCTTCTTTCCTATGATCTGATTCTCTCTAACTATTTTTGGATTTCTCTTCCCATTCTTATTCTTATTTTCTCCTATCATAGTGACTTTGCGTTGTTGATGTACTCTCAAAGGGTTCAAATTTAATATACCTTCCCTTATCGATTCCTGGGTGGATATACTTTCTTCTTGTATGGATAGGTCCTTCAAACCTTCTTGTGCTCTGGCAGCTATTTCTCTTGCCTTCTGTTTCTTTGACTTATCCTCTCGTTCTTCTATCAGTTGATCTACTTTTCTATCTATGAAGTCCCTTAGTTCTTTATTTTTCTTTTCTGTAGCTTCTTCCTTTGCTTTCCTTCTAATTTGATCCTTCTTGATCCAAGTATTTCCTAATAAAAGTGGGAAAGGGGCGTTGTTCTCAACAAACCTAATAACTTCAAATTCTTCTTTTGTTGATGTTCCATGGATGATAACAGGTACATTAGTAACTCTTCCACACAGGGTTATCGTGTTTCCTTTAAATAAACATATTCTTCCCAATGAAGGTACCACAGTAGGCTTTCCCAAAATTTCCCAAGTGATTTTGGGCATAATATTCACTTGTGTTTCCTCATCCAAGGTACACTGTATGTCGAAGTCTCTTATTCTTGTATCTATGCGTTTTTTTTATTTCATGATCTCTGGTAAACTGACATCTTTGTTATCATTCATTGCTTCTTTTAACTATACTAATGTAATCTGGACTTTCTCTTATTCTTTTTCTTTTTGATCTTCTAGCATGCCTTTATTCTATTGACTCATGTTCATTTGTTCAAATTTAGTAATCATATTTGGGCTATCCTCAACCTCATAACCAACAATTTTATAATAAAGACAAATAGGGCCTGCACTAGGGCATTCCTTAGCAATATTTCTCGGTCTTCTATAGTTATAACATAATGTCAATCCTCTCTTTCTCTTATAAGTTCCCCAACTTTTCTTGTGCTATGCACTAGGATCACAGCGTTGGATCTGCAATCTGCAAAAATTCTTTCTAGGTTCTTGCATCCACTTATTAGTCCAAAAACTCTTTCTATCCATGGGAATAACATATCTTTCTCTAGTCCTATCAAATTTATTCATATCAACTCTTTCTTCTAACTGTGCCCTAGCTTCCAGACTAGGACAAAATCTATCATAGATACCTAGATTCATGCTTTTGAAAAAAAAAAAAAAAATCACTTTACTTTACTTTTATCAAACACACAAAGATTTACCTTTTTAAGATATTACCTCTTTTCCTCAAATCATATCTCTTTATTAGCACAAAGTTTCACAAGTCAAGTAGAGTACTGCGCACTACAACAGCATATCTACACACAAATATTCTATTTTCTTAGTTCCCAGTAATCATAGTTTTAGGTCTCAACAACGGAACCATTTGTTGGCACAGGGTCAGACCCAGGGTTCAATGCTTCAACAATGGACCAACAAAACACTAACTACCGGCCCTTTTAGAAACACCTGCGAAGCAGGCGAAGTCTCACCCGAGGTAGAGGCAGGGGGGTTACAGGACTCAGGTGTATGTAACCAAGTTGGTACATAGATATTTGATTACAACACTTAGTAGAGAACTTAGGAACAATATGCATTAATATATTAGTCGTATTCACATCGCAAATCAAACCCTAAGTACAGTTCGTCACAGTAACAATAACAAAATATACTTTGCACTTAGAATTCAAAGGTTATCTATAACACATTTGATCATACATAAAGAACTAAGAATTCATAGATCTATCTATCATTCATAACATTCAATTCATTAAGAAAAATCACAGCATAAACATCATAGCACAAAGTAACTCATCAACACAAGGTTTACGTGGTTCACCCCAGTGTGGGGATACATCCAGCTATTGCTTCTTCTTCTATTATTTTGCTTCAATCTCTTACATTCATCTGCTCTTGTGCACTAAGCCACAGAGCCAAGCTTCTCACTGGACAGGTGATCTACGCACTAAGAACTAGATCCACCTTCCCCAAAATCAAATCAAGGCACAGAGAATTACATTCATCGTCTCTTGCATGAAGAAACTTAGAACCACTTGCACTTAGCTACATACACATCACTTGTCTCTTTCACTTATCCCATCACTACATTTCTTGCACTAAGCACACTTCACTTTTTCACATAGCTAGACACACACACACACACCTCTTACATTACAATCCCTCCTATATATACCTTTACATCCCTTAAAAAAATGCCTAATCATGTGTAAATCCATGGGATGACATCCAAAAACCTAATACAAAAACCCTAATGAACCCCTTGTTGGGTCCACAAAATAAGTGAGATCTCGTGATCTCAACTCCGCCTGGGTGCTCCATCTTCGACCAGCTCGTCAAAGTCCAAAAGTGGTCAAACCTGACCAATGTTTCCTCAAAATTTGGTCAAGAGCCAACACTAAAAGTAGAGTATCTTGAGAAATCAAGCTCAATGTACCATTTTGTGGCACTCCCGATAAGAGTGTGTTAAAACAGACGCAACTGTATGGAGTCGTCTTGCAATGATTTTGATGAGAACCATAGGTGAAAAGTGGTCACGTGATCGCCTGGATATTCATTAGGCTTACCCTTGAACTTCAGAATGTCCGAGGGAAACTTAGTCGGCATGGGAGGCCAATGTGCATCATGAAATATTGGGTCATTTAACAACCTTGACAAGTCTGGCAAATGTAACGTCACCAGAAATGGTAGTTTGGGTTGTTGGCTATGTAGAGGAAGAAAGGATCCTGGAGTTTGACTGGCACCAGGTTGCCAGGAAATGTTAGGCTGCTAACCAGGGTTCTGGTAAATACCATGGCCTTGGCCAGCGAACAGATATTTCATTTGTTGAGATATCATCGGTTGATTCCCGTAATTGGACATTGAAGGTTGGGAAAGGATTGCTCCCTGCATTGTGTTCCAAAGATTCTGGAAAGGGTTTCCCCCTGCCGATCTGACGGGCATAGGTACTGAGCCTTGCTCGGGGTTCTGTTGACCATGGAAGGGGTTTCCCTTGGTTGGCATCCCTAAAGAGGGAATTTCTCCTTGCCACGAATTCCAGAGTCCTTGTGAGGAGAAGACTCCAGTGTTTTCCCCCTGTGTAGGAATAGTAACCTACACAGGATTTTGTTTTCCAAAACTAGGGTTTCCCCCGGCTGAGATGGAAACTGACGAGAAAGCATTATTACCAAATGGATCGAACAAAGAGAATGGTTTTGAACCCACTGGAGTGGTGTAGGAAGAAGGTCGTAGACTGCTTTCTATGAACAAGATGTAGTTCATGTTCTCCCCGATGGGTTGCTAGGGAGCACTGTCGAGCGAAGGGGATGAAGGAGGTATATGACCCCCTCATAAGGGAAATCGCTATAGGGGTATGAGGTTCCCCCCATGGACCCTTACAGAGGAGCATTGAGATCCCTGCCCCAAGACCCATGGTCCGTAGGGTGGAGTAGGAGAGGATGAAGTTCGTATCAAAGTCAGGCATCCCATATGCAAACGGAGGGCCCATCGCACTTTGTTTGAATGGAGCAATGATCACCGCCATAGATGAAATTGAACCATTGTATGAATTAGAGGTGGTCGAGACCATTATGGTCCAGGATGATGAAGGTGGGTTAGGAGGTGAAATTCCCCCAATTGTGGCAGTCGTTGAGGGAGTATGAGTACTCCCTGATGAAGTAGCAGTAGTTGCTTCCATAACTGCTTGCAAAATTATCTGATGCTCGTGATGAGTTACTCTTGGAGGGACAACCTGTATCAAGAGTGGCACTGACAAGTCAGTGATCAGAGAGTTTTTTGGCCCGAGAGCTTCCCCTCCAAGGTTAGAAACAATGGGTTCCTCCTAATTTGAGAATTATCCTCTTGGAGTTGGCTCGGGTACAGTTTCTTGTGGCTCGGTCGCTTTGAATGACTCTTGTTGGTCAAGTCTTCACCGTAATAGTAGCAGTGGTGCCTCTAATGTAACAGGCGGTAGTCCCTGAAGCCTTCGTGACCAACGAAGATCTTGATCTTCCACTTTGTGAAAATACCAATGACGCAGTAAGGCTATTACTAACGTTTTGAAACAAGCACACACTAGAAAAGTTCCTACAAGGAAAATCAAGAAAACCATTATCTAGTTGGAAGAACAGTTACACTAGCCAACACTAGAGCAACTTACCGGTGCGAGTGCAACTCGAACACGGAATAACCCTCCAGTTATACTCTGCAAAGAGTGGCCCGATGTCTACCATAGGTACCATAGTATACCCCCACAATCATTTGTGTAAGTCCCTAAAATAAAGGCAACTAGGTTTCCATATCGCGAACAATCACTAGGCGGGTACAGTCGACAGTCGGATGGACCGCAATGAGCAGAGTAACAAATCCCAAAACCTATCAAGGGTATTGGAAGCAAGTGTTCTGGAAGACAACTAAGGATCCCGAATGGATTTGGGGTCCATGAAGCTTCGTAGGAAAATGAAACCAACAGTATCCTGTGACAAGTCCTCAATATGCGTTCCCCACTACACTTGGTCCGGTTTTGGAAGGGTTATCTCCGCTACCTTTCTGCACGTGACCTCATGTTTAGCCCCTATGTTAGAGGGGGGTCTCGGATAACTTTCACGTTTACTAGACTTTTAACACTCCCTAGCTCTAACTCCAATGTTATTTTATAAGCCTTAAAGAGTTTCCTCTCCAACCTAATCCAAGGCTCTAGCCTAGACTAGTTGATTGACCCTACAAACATAAAGTCTAATAAATTTTAATTTTAGCGTTAATTTTAAATGGCTTGCTTTAACTCAAGGAAATGGTAGTGAAACTAGTGATGTGAATGGGAGACGAAGAAGGAGAAATAAATGAACTGAAAGGAAAATTACTTCTAGATAATCAATAAAGATTTTCAACTAACTCTTTAACCAACTTTTCGTAACTAACTTTTTCTAAGATCTTTTAAAGGAAAACCTAAAACAAAATTTTGCTCGACTACAAGATACTTAATGTTCTAAGCATTCAGTAAAGAACTTAAGAAAAGAACTATTTTTCTTGATAAGAAAAGTAACTAACCCAACTACTTAACCAAACTAAGAAATGAAAACTTTTTCTATATTTTTATTTATGCTTCAAACAAGAAACTTGAAATAAATTCTTTTTCTTTTTCTTTAAAGAAAACAAAAGGGGAAAAAGTGAAAACAAGACAAGACTGAAAACTGACCTCTAACCCACTGTGGATCGCAGGAAGTCACTAAAGACACCAAAACAAGCTGATCAAATACTCAAAGACTCGCCTAAACCCTTTCGAAATAAAACACAAAAAATCTTTAAAAAGATAAGCAAACTGACATCAAACCCAGGCTTCAACTGTAACAGAGACACTGTACTTAATTAAGAAACCCTGAGAAGTAAAACTTCAATCAGGGAAGAGGTTGACTGCCTCTTCTTAAAGAAAAAAATTCTTGACACAGGCACACAACTTATACTAAAGCAGCCTGCATATGTACGTGGGTTGTCTATAAGTAGGGCACATATGTACGCGTGTTCTACCACAGCACGCTTGGTACACCTCTGTAACTTCTCAAAAAAGAAAACAAACAGGTAGACTGATAGGGCAAGGAGAACTGGTATGGCACCAACGGGTGACCATAATCCCTTAAAGACTCAGCAGGCTTCAAAAAGAAACTCAAAAGGTAATAAAACTAATTAAACACCTAAAAAAATCCCCTAAAACCTTAGAGGCTTCCCCTGTATGGTCGCCAGTTCTTCTATAGTGGGAAAACCCCACTATGGACTACACTAAGGTTCAACATGTAGGCAGATCTAACCTTCTAAAAGTCTCATACTTTTTAACTACCCCGAATATACCCCAAATTCATACATGAAATACAAAGTGAAAAGATCAGGTAACTTTACCTTTTACTCCGCGTCTAGTGTTGATCCTCTCGCATTTGATAGCTCCGTTGAATACAAGCATCCTCCCAAGGTTGGTCTGCATTCACAAATATATAAACAGGAAACTAAAAACATGCATCTCATATGTAAATCATGGGTTAGATGTTAGCATAAAACATAAATCAAACAAAAAAATTTGACACATCATATTTCGGGACAGAAAAAGTATTTCTTTTATGGATATCACAATGTTTACTTACAACAAGGTCGGTGACTGCTCCATGAACTTGGTCTGGGATCCTCTTCACCAAGCTCCAACTACACCTCCATGTATCCTTCTCCTCTCACACTTCTTCTAGGGAAATGGCATAGGCTTATGATGGAGGAAAAATGGCAAAATGGGAAATTCTGATGCAAATCTCACAAGGTGGTTGCAATTTCTTGGGGCAGGGAGGGGATGTGAAATGGGCAGAGTTTCATTGTTCTTATGCTTGTATGTGGAATGAGACCCCAACACCTCCTTTTATATGACAAAAGGATGGTTATTCGGTTGGGTGACAGGCTATAGGAGATCGATTAGTTGGGAAACTACCCAATAGCCCGTAATCTCAACGAATTCCTTGCAACTTTTTAATTTTTACAACATTTGTGGGTATACACAGGATGTAATGGTGCAACTAGTGTATGTACACAAGTTGTAGTGGTGCAGCAAGCGTGTGTACGTGGGCAATAATGGTGTAGGGAACGTACATCTTCAAAAATAGTGATTTTAAGAAGAGTTGCTCAGTGATGGCTTGGAAAAAATAGCAAGTAAGAGGGCCAAATGCTAGGTATGCATGTATGGTGTAATTTAGGGTTATAACACTTGTTTTGATTATGATGTCACTAACATATCTCTTGTATATATGTGGCTAGGTAGTCGATCACGATTATTTGTGACATGGTTAAATCATAGCAACTATAAATGCATGCCCATCATAACATAAAAATAATGCCTTGAATTGCAAAAACATCCCATAAACTGCATCATCCACCTATTACTATGTCAAAATGAAACCAAGACTGCATTGTCAACCATGTAGGATTATGTAAGCAACATTGAAATAGCAACAAAAAAATGTGTGATATGTCTATCTTTGAGCCTCCAGTCTACAAGGGGGTCCCACCTACTAGTATTATATTATTAGCATATTTTAAATAATAGGGATTTAGCAATACTTTGCGGGCGGAATTCATCGTTGTGATTTTAATCGTCAACAAACTAGATACTCCATAGGGAAATCTATTTCCAACAGATTAAGAACTCAGAGTGTTTGGTTTCATAGACCAAGTAACATTAGATCAATAAGATATAAATCATAATGATTATGCAACAAGGGGGAAGTGAGCGGATTTAATGGAAATATGACTGGGAATTTGGGAATAACTCATGGAAAGTGTTAAATATGAGGGGTTTTATCCCTGTAAGCATAATCATTCAACTAAAACTTGCTCTTGACTTCAAGGAGAAAAATATTCTGAACTTTCTCTTTTGAATCTCAAAATGGATGAAGAAATGGAAAGCAGAAGCGGGATGTAACCAACTATCTCATAAAACAACAATGAAAGAAGATAAAAAAATTCAATGATGCCTTCAGGGGGAACATCATAACAGTTGTGTAAGCTTGATTGTTATTGATTAACAATAGTTTGCATAAGTGTCCTTGTGGAAAAATTGATCCAACATTTTATTTTTGACAAAAATTGAAGTCAAAAGAACAAAAAGCAAGAAATGTCATAATAGAAATGAAATAGCAAAATGGGAGTGAGAAGAAATTAAATGATAGAGATGGAAATGGTAGAAATGAAAAATACTAAAATGAAAGAAGAATTGAAATGAAAGAAATGAAACCTACAAATGTAAAAGCA
Organism: Picea engelmannii; assembly: GCA_009831015.1. Classification (NCBI taxonomy): domain Eukaryota; kingdom Viridiplantae; phylum Streptophyta; class Pinopsida; order Pinales; family Pinaceae; genus Picea; species Picea engelmannii. The sequence goes on along the minus strand of ML780287.1, from coordinate 322,701 downwards.
TAAATGAAAACTATTGTAAAAGAAGAAATCAAAACTACTAAAATACAGAAACATTTCGAACAACGTTAACTTTTCAAATTAGTTCCACGTAATGTTTTAAGTGGGAACCGTTGGTGTTGTAGGAAAACAATTTCTCTTGTAAGTCCTTTAGAATGTAAGAGTTTGCACCCAGTACAAAAGTGATCTTGAAAGGAACCAACCATAATTTTTGAAAATTTGAGTGTCTTCCCCTATCAGCGTGAGATGAATCCCACAACAGTACCTTCTCATTAACTTTAAATTTGATAGTTTTGACACTCTTGTTGAAATATTTTTTAACGATCTGTTGTCTTCTCTTTATATTACCCAAGGAAAATGTCCTTTTCTTCTCTAAATCCAGGAGTGCATTCATCCTTTGTGAAACATCAGAAGAATTTAATTCTTTGAGCTGTAGCATTAACCTTAAGAAGGAAAGTTTCAGCTCAGTAGGAAGAGTGGCTTCTTGACTATAAACAATATGGAAAGGAGTGCAACCAATGCTCACCTTGGTGGTAGTTCAATCTTCCCAAAGGGTGTAAGTGAGGACAGTGTGCCATTGATGAGGCTTATCTTCGATGAGCCTTTTGACAATTCTCACCAGATTCTTGTTGGTAGACTCGGCCTGCCCATTTCCTTGGGGGTAATAAGTTGATGAGGTAAAATGTTTAGCCCCCAAATTAGCTAAAAATTAGGTCATATTAGCAGAAATAAAAGTGGGACCATTGTCTGTAATAATCTCTAAACGAAGACCAAATCTGGAAAAAATATTATTTTCAAGGAAAGAAATCAGCTAATCATCTATCGAATGTTTAATCGGGACAACTTCAGCCCATTTTGTAAAATAGTTTGTGGTTGTCAAGATAAGGGCTTGTCCTATTGAAGACAAAGGATTTATAGAACCAATAAAGTCCAAACCCCATTTTGAAAAAGGAATGTCTGGGAGGACAGGTTGTAATAGCATGGCTGAAAGGCATTCTTTCCCAGCAAATTTCCGGCACTTGTCACAAGATCTTGAAAAAACACAAGAATCACGAAAGATTGAAGGAAAATAGTATCCTTTTCTGATAATCTTAAAGCATTAGTTTTAGCAGAAAAATGACCTCCTACATGAGTTTCTTGCAACAGTTTATGTGCTTCCTCATTGTTTACATAGCGAAGCAACGTACCATCAACAAATCTTCTAAACAATAAGTCTCCTATAATGATGTATCTAGAATATTCTAGACGGAGCCTTCTTCTTTGATGAGTTTCTAAGTTATCTGGACATCTTTGATTTTTCAAATAGTAAACCAAATTCTTATATCAAGGATGTTCAGACACAGGAAGGATCTGATTATCAATGTAGAAGAGTGTTGATAGAGAACTATCATGTTCATCAATTTCTTCACTATTTTCAGCATGTTGAGCTAAGTGAAGGGATAAGTGATGTCCCTTGATGGTGGTAGAAGTCACGATAGTTAAATCATGCTCCTAGATCTTGGAAATCCAATTTGCAAGCTTCCATGAAAGATAAGTCTGTGAGAGAAAAAACTTGACATTGGGTAAAGGGACTTTTACCAACGTATGCTTACCTAAGATGAAGTGGAAAAAAAATTCAACAACTTTAACAAGAGCAAAAGCATGTTTTTCAATAAAATAATATTTAAACTCATCATCGGGTAATATTTGACTCATGTAAGCCACTGGTTTTTCGTTACCTTGGTCATCACTTTGCATGAGGATAGCACAAACTGCTTCCTCTATGGAATATCATAAATTCTTTCTCAAAATACGGCTTCACTAGAACCGGTGCGGAACTAATTGCTTTCTTGATCCCTACAAAAGCATCTTCGAGATCATATGTCCAAGAAAAGGAACGATCTTGCTTAAGCATATTATGAATTGGTTTGACCATTACATCAAAATCAGGAACAAACCTACGAACAAAGTTAATAACCCCCATAAAATCTTGAACCTGCTTCTTGGAAGTGGGAACAGGAAAATTTAGAACAGAAACAATCCTTTCAGGATCAATGCTTATTCATGAATCAGAGACAATGTGTCCAAGGATATTTCCCTTGGTAATGCCTAAAATAGACTTAGAAGGATTTAGAGAAATGAAAATTTTCCTGCATCGCATAAGAACTCCTTTAAGATGATCAAAATGATCTGATTAGTTTTTAGAGTACACATTTAAGTCATCAAGATAGATCTGAATAATCTTGTTGATCAAATCATGAAATGATATTTGCATATCTCTTTGAAATGTGGCACCTTCATTGGATAATCCAAAAGGCATACGTTCATAAGAAAAAGTACCCCAACGAGTAATAAAAGTGGTTTTATATTTATCTTCCATTTTTACCTTGATTTGATTGTAACCAAAGAAACTGTCAAGTAAGGACATCATCTGTGACCCTACAACTTGCTGAAAAATCATTTCCATATTAGGGAGAGGAAAGTGATATTTTATACTAGCCCGATTCAATGCACGAAAATATATGCATAATCTGATATGACCAGTTATTTTCCAAACAGAGATCAAATTAGAAACCCATTCTAAATACTTGACCGGAAAGATAATCTCGGCCTTCAAGAGTTTTTCCAACTCCTTTTGAATAGTTGCTTCTAGTGCAGGGTTAATAGGTCTTTTTTTTTTCCTAACTGGTTTCATGCCCTCCTTGATAGGAATGGCATGTTGTATAAGAGTAGGACAAAAACCACGAAGATCCTCATAATACCAAGAAAGAACATCTTGAAATTCACCAAGGAGTCTGGAAAACTTCAATTTTTCTTCATCAGAACATTGGGCACCTATTTTAACATTCCTTGGAAACTAGGGTGTTCTAATGTTCAAGGAAATGGTTTCACCCACTTTCGTTTTTGACTCCTCTTCTTTATGTTTTTCTTTTTTTCCTACATCACTCGATGAAAATGAACTTTCTAGAGGATCCAAGCCCTTAGGAATATTGTTATCTTCCATTGATATAATTTCCTTAGGCTTATAAGGTTCATTTTGAATGAAAGAACATATGCTCTCATCACTAGGGAAGACCTGTCATGATTCTATATTGTCAAGGATATGTGGACGATATAGATATTGAAAATTACAATCAGGTCTTTGTGGTAGAAGTTGTTGATTAGGAGAGGCTGCAAAAATAGCTAACTGATCATCCATTGAGTTCAATTCCCTTTTAACATGAGTGATGTTTAAAGATAGTAGGTTCTGTTATCACCCTACAAGTTATAGGATCAACTGGTGAATGGGATATTATCTGTCTCTACTATTTTTTGTTGACAAATGATTTTTCATTCTGCAAATAATTTGAAAAAGAAAAGAAAAACAAAAGAAAAGAGGGCATAAAAGAATTGCAATAAAAGCCCCATGCAATAATAGTAACTTGGTCCATACCTTTCAAGCATGGCCAAGTTCTTTTTAAATTGATGTTGATAGGATTAGTGAATGGGTTTGGCTAAACACTTTAATCTTAGCCAAAGTATCTAGGTTAGATTAGTGAATAAATTTGGCCAGACTGTCTAATCTTGGTCAAATAGCCCCAGGGTAGAGTAAATTCTTAACCCAATAGTTTAATCTGGGTTAATTGTCATAGGAAGCTAGGTTAGAATATAGGCTAGTTTCTTTATTCATTTATTTCAATAAAAACCAGCTGGATGTAAATGTTGCACCATGTTTTGGATACCTAAAATGTTGCTTGACTAACCCCTTGGTGGTGTAGACATGAAAAGTCTTGGAGAAAGCCCGTCAAAACCACTTATCCTAAGTTTCCTCGATGCATGTATTTTTCCGCGCCCTCACTTATGCTTCGTTCATATATCAGTGGTCCAGATGATTGCGCCCATATCTACAGTGGACAGATCTTTCCGGAACCCCCCCCGACCGTTCTATCTTTAACGGAGGGGGGGCGTCCGGAATTGCTGATAAGACCCGCGCGCATCTGGACGGCCCAGGATCCAGTGCGCAGATCTATGATTAGTATTGGATTCTGAAACCCCCCATCTGTTCTTCTTTTAATGGATGGGGGGGGGGGGGGGGCC
>ML780287.1:295616-318631 GCA_009831015.1 Picea engelmannii | reverse complement strand
CTCAGATCTGCGGCCAAGAAGCAAGTGCACAGATCAATGGCTACAAGTGTTTTTCGGACCCCCCCCCCGGATGATCTTCTTTTAACTGAGGGGGGGGGTTCGGAATGGAATCTTTCCTCTGGCGGGCCCCTGTCTATATGTGGCAACGATCTAATGGCCCCCAGTCCCATCATCTCCTACTATCTAACATACCATCGTCACCTCTGGACGTCACCATCCACCTTTCCTGAAATAGTCACGTCCCATAACTGCTGTCAGTTCTTCCCCCCCATTCGTTCGTGGCAAGCCCCCTCACTATGACCTTTACCCCAATCGATAGCCGCCACGTCACCCGTCCGTATCCCTCAATCACCGTCACCCGCCATCTCACACTCAAAGTGATCCGTTGGCCATTTATTACTGGATAACTTATCCGTTAACCAGCTGACCTGTCTCCCGCGCCCAACGGACACCCGTTTACTCAAAACTACCCTCACTCTTCCCATTTTCACCATTCACCTACTCACCGCACCAGAGAAATTTACACCGTTGTCTCCTTCGTTACAGTCAGTTGCCCCCACCAGCAGCCACCTCACTAACGTTGTTTTTCTTGCAGGTACTGTTGCAGTAATGGCACCAAAGTCCAAACAAGCAGAAGGAGAGGAGAATCCGTTTCTCCTACCTCCTTTCGACCTTGATAGGATCCCACTGGTCGACAAGGACCGCTTAATCGCATATATGAAGTGCGATTTTGATTTCGCAGACCTTCAGTCGTGGCTCAAGGAAGTTTTCCTGGACCAGAGTGATGAAATCGGACTCTAGGAATCCAACTTACCCCTTTACCTCTTCCCTCACATTCACCCTTTTCCAGAGTTCACCCTCAAATGCCAAGCCCACTACATTCCAAAACAAAGAGTCGCCATCTCCTCGTCTGGGGATATTCTTTTCCTCATCATGCCTGAATCCATCAACCAAATGATGCAAATCCCCCGAGCCAACTCTGCATCACCCTTCAACCTGGAAATTATTACAAAATTATACCAGAAAATGAACTTCCCCCAAAGAGCTCAAATATTCGAGCTTTTCCTTCCCCCATCCACTCAATTTCCCTCCACAAATCCTCCTTATCCTTCATCCATGTTCTCGACTAAAGGAAACCAGATCATCTCCTCCCTTTGTGCCTTGTTAGGATACTATTCAGATCAGTGGGTAGATGAACCCATTCTGGGATTTTTATCTATCTTCTCTACTGATGAGAAGCCCACCACCCAGTTCGATTTCAGCGCGTTCCTGGCGAACAATATTCATGAATAGTTCATGAATTTTTCCACGGAAGGCATGTTTTGATACTCGTCCATACTGGCGTACTTGTTCGTCTTCTTCCAAGTGGACAAATTTGTTTTTTCCATGAAAATTATGGATGGAGATGGCAGACCCCAGGCAGTGACAGCATGGACATCCTTGCTCAAGCACAGCTCCACAGAGTTCAGTTTCAAGGAGTTCATTGATCAATTCTACTACCCTGTGGTAAGTATGCTTGGCGGCAAACCCGAGCCTCGGATAAATGATGAAGTTCATAGGATCCTGCATCTCTCGGATAACACAAAGACAGGGGATTGGTATTTGTACCAAGATTACATCGAGATCAGAGTATATGGGTGCGAGTTGGCACCGTATAAGTTTCCCAAGTACCTGCCTGTCAGAATTTTTACGTTGGAATATATAAGGCAGATAATAAATTCCGACGATATCCATTTTGTGTCACTGAAGAAAAAGCAACAACTCATAATCAAAGGGCAGATTGGCTCCTTCATCTGCAACAATTGTGGCGCTGGGGAAGAAGCAAATAGGTTGTTGAAGGAGATGAAGTTCTTCATGAGTTTCCCATGGCATTACAATCCATGTGGGATCATCTCCGAGATGAGGGTGAAAAACAAGAACATCCCATATGTTCATGAATCTAGGCCTGAAGTTGAGAAGTTCGCAAATCAGACAGTATGGGAGCCTAACACATTGGTCAAAGTGGAACAGCAGGATCCCCCGGCCACTGTGTCACAAACAACCATGCCACAGGTCCCGAAGGAGAAAAGGCCTAGGCAGGATTTGTCCCCGCCTGTCACTGAGGTATCATCAGAAGAATTCCAACTGCATACCAAGAGGCCTAAGACTATTTCAGTTCCTGGCCTGACCGGAGAAAAAGAAGCCCCGTCTACTACACTAACCAAGGTTGACAGACCACCCCTCGGTGCAAGCCTCCAGAAGGTCATAACCTCAGCATTGCCAAGGAAATCTACGGAGTCTCCGTCGACCACCCAACCAGGCAAGGCAGGGCCGAAGCTGAGTATCTTCGAAAAATATGAGTTGATCAAGAAAAGGAACCAGACCCTAACCAACAACACTTGCGCTCAGTTCTGGAAGCAAACGTCGACTGCACAACATAGGCTATTGTCGGCATTCAACACTGAGAAGGGGAAAATGCATATGGAATTCCTCTAGGCATAGGTGCCAGATCCAAAGGTGATCACTGATTACAAAAGGTCCACCTTCGAATTCTAGATGAAGGATGTGCATCCGGCCGATCAGGTCGATCTGCACAAGCAAACAGGGGAAATGGTCTTTTACATGTTGGCGTATGCTTCCACTACTGCGTCCAAATTGCAGGTGTCCCTGAACAATGTTCAAACACAACTGAAGTTGGAGAATATATCGTCCTTCACCAAGGACAATAGGATCAAAACTTTGGAGGAATTGGTCCTCAAGATCGGTTACGATCCTTCAAACGTGAAAGCAGCTGAGGAGATGATTAAGAAGAAGAATGATGACATAGCCTCCTTGAGGAAACAATTGAAGCTCCCACCCATAGAGGATTCGCAGGCGAAGGAGATAGCAGAGAAAGAAGGAGAGAAAGATGAAATGCTCAAGCTGCTCATGGAGCAGAACGCACAACTTAAGGAAATGGAAGCTGAAATGGAGAAATTGGTGAAAGAGAAAGAACAAATGAAGCCAATGGAGGTCATTCCATTGAATTCCATTCCACTTTCGGGAGTGAGAACAACATCAATGACAGAAGTCCCATTTGCTACTCCATTGACCTCCCTGGAAAAGACAGCCGACCTGGCTAAGTCCATGGAAAAAATGAACTTGCAGGAAACAGAGATCAGCAGGCTCAAAAAGGAGATTGAGAACCTTCAAGAACTCAAATCTTCCTTTCAGATCAGCCTCTCCAAGGAAAAGCAGGTGACAGATCAGCTCAAATAGGAGTTACAATAGCTCCGAAAGCAAACAGTGGCAGGAAAGACTCTGGCCGAGGTTAAAGAAGGTGTATGGACAAACATCACCAAGTCCATGAACGAGATATGGCCCATGATACAGATCATGTTTGAGCAGAATGAATTGGTGCAGAGAAGCAAGCAGGCCATTGAGAAAATCAGATCAGAACTGGGAGAGATGCCAACACAGGTGAACGATATCATCAAGTTCCTAAATTCTAAGACCAGGGAAGAGCTGGAAGAGTTGAAAATTGAAGACAGAACAAAAACCATCCTTGAGGTCAAAAGAGTTTTGACCAAGAGAGGATTAATGTTTCAGCTGGAAGAAAAGGTTCAGGCCATGTACCTAGGGGTACAAAGATTCTTTAGTAATATTGAGGCTCTACAGAAGAAAGGACTCCTTGATCTGAAGGTAATCAATGATAAATTGATGACACTCCCAGACTACAAGAAGAGACTGGCCGATGTGGCTAAGGACAGTTTAAAGTTTACAGGAATTCAAGGCAGCATCACTGGCAAAGCATTTCTAGATGCACTTCAGTGGGACATCAGCATCCAACATGAGATTCGATACATCTTCATCACCAAACCTACCTTCGCCAAGTACACAAAAATGGATGAAGTGTATCGAAGGATACTCAAAGTCAACGTGCCCAGTCATCTTCGATGGGAGGAGCTCTGTGATCTGATCGATTAGCAGATGAGTTGTCCCAGTCTAGTCATTTGTCCAGTCAGATGAGGTCGTGCAGAGGCTTCATCAACAGCCCACCCAGAAATCAGCATGCAGTTACACCACATCATCAAGTAGTTCCTAGATTTAGGAAATTTGTTAAGTTAGTTAGGCTAAAAATAGATTTAGCATGTCTTGTTCATTAATGACAGGATCGTTTGTAATTTTAGTTATAAATGCTTCATCTTTCGAAGTATTGAGGGTGGTTGATCTTCACACCCTAAAGCTATCGGACTGTAATATTTTTGAAGAGATATTCCATTAATACAAAGAGGCACTTTTACAGGATTCTTGCGTGTATTCACTGGTGATGTTGTTCTTTCTACGTTAACTGTTATTCTTACTTTCTTATCATATTGTTTTCTACATCTAATCTTTAGAAGTAATGAAAGTTGTAGGATTTATCTCGTATACCCTGTTTCTGACTCAAAAGATTTAAGTGTTTATCTTCTCATTTTACAATAAAGAAATTATTAATTGCTTCTTTGTTGTAATTGTCTTTCTCACCTTTTCTACTATTCCTCATTTATGCTACTAAAGAATCCAGTGATTATATTATCTCGCCCTGTGAAAGTTTTCCTTTGCGTTTCTGGTTTGGATTTCATATTTTATTTAAGACACAGACCCCATAGCCCAATGGATGTGTAGACAGTCTCAACCAACTCGACAAACACTACGACAACAAAAACCGACTTATTTATTTACCTAGCCTAATATTTAAAATTTGAAACATAGCTAAATCATATAGAGAGATCCCTCTCTGAAGTTGGAAGGGATAGATCCCAGCTTCAAAAGTGGTTGGATAAAGTTACATTTTGTGGATTTCTTTTGTTGTCAACCTCTTGGAAATTTACAAAGTGCTAATAGGTTCGAGATAATTTCCAAAACAGTTTGGGTGTAGTGTTTCATTAACTTGTTGCTAGGAGAGTATATCATATGTACAAGGTTCTCAACAAGATCAGAATCCCCAAAAACTATAAGGTGACCACAACCCAGATTATAGGCATTTTCAATTCCTAACAGTAATGATTCAAATTCAGTGACATTGTTTGTGCAAGAAAACTCTAACCTATAAGAACATTTATGAATTTTCCCCACATGAGAGTACAAGATAATACCATATTTTTTTCCTTCATTGGAGCATGAACCATAAAAGTGCATATGCCGCATCCCGTCGTCAAAGTCAATTTGTTCCAAGGTAGTTTTTTCCTCCTCGGAAAAGATGGAATACACTCCTAGGTCCTCCTCGATATAATTCACATTAGGTTGTCAGACACTTTCTATGTAAGGTGAAATTCTCCCCTCTCTGAGGACTATGATGTTTTTAACATTTCGAGGAATGGATAAGTGTGTCTCGTCGAGTGAGAGGTATCCACATGTCAAAGCTTTCCAATCTCTTCCCAGGATGATCGAGTAGTTACTTACTGGCATATCGATTACCTGAATATTAAGGGTTGTCCTAATTTCAGAGTGCGTGCACAAAACCAAGGTCACATCCTTGATTTCACCTATGGTCGTTTGTTGTAGATTATTATAAGAGATTATGCTTCTGGAGTTTTCATTTGTACAAGACAAGCCTATATCTTCCATAATAATCTTCGACATTACACTTGGGCCTGAACCGCCATTAATGAGGCAACAATGGGCAATCTTATCCATAATCTTTACAGAAATATAAAATGGGGGTTTTTTTACAGGGTGTCTAAAGTTGTGTCAACCTACCTTATTTACAAACAAATCCTCTTCATCTACCTCTTCAGAGAGGTTGGCTACAATGGAAGATTTTCCTTCCATGAATTGTTTTAGATGTTTCTGTTTTTCAGGGATGACAACCATGTCCAAAAGTGTTGCATCTACTTTTATGTTGGCTAACTTATTTAAAATGTTGTATTTGGAAGAGGGGAGGTAGTTCCTTGATTGTCAGGAGCCTTAGGAACATGAATAGTAACAACTGGTGAGGATGATCTTGGGATAGAAGAAGTGTGGGGAGGATCATATTTGATTTTGGGAGCATAGGATTTATTCCTAGTATTTATGATCATGACATCTTTTGGCTCTACAAAGTCTAGGACATCGATGGTAGTTTCATGTCTCTTACCAAAGATTTTATCTTTGGCACTCTTCTTTACCTCACATTTACTTTCCTCATGGTGTTCCTCGCAACATTTACACCAACTACAAGGCATGATAGCTTTAGGCTGAAAATTGTTAACATTTGGATTTCTAAATGAAGGTGCAGAAGAAGATGAAGCTCCAGGGGTAAGAGAGGAGACATTTCCTTTTCTCTCATACGCTATCATTCGATTATTCATGTTTTGTACAAGTTGTAATAGGGTGGACATGTTGTTCTATTTAACTAAGTCTCCCTTAGGCAAACTTGTTCTTTCAAGTTGTTCTTCATACTCTAAACAAGTATACAGAGTGGAACCAAGGTTATCAATGGCCTTTTCCTCAAGCCTATGACAATAGAGGGAAGGTAATGCATTATAATAATGCATGAATGCATCTTGGTTCTAAGGTCTAATGAGTTTAGGGACTTGATTGTATAACTTGGTGAAATGCAAATTGAAGGACTTGATAGTTTCACCATCCTTATAAGTGATGTTATTGTACTCCCGTAACTTCTCGGCTGGACTTTTGGATTTCCCATAGGTAGATTTGAACCAATAGACTAACACCTCCCAAGTAGATAAAATCTTAGGAGGGAGATCGAATCAATCGGCTGCAACCTTCCATTCAAGGGAATGGACAAATAAACGCATACAAGTATCGTTTTCATTGGCTCCTATGTTGTGATAGGCATTAGAAAATGCCACCAAGTGTTCATTCGTAGTGACAATGTTATTCCCTGAAAACCTATGGAGATGCTCTTTGAATTTAGGAAGTGGATGAGTAGCAGGTGCCAAGTTAAAAGGAGAGGAAACATGCCACGGGGTGGTTTTAGCATCTTCTTCAAACTGAAAAAAGCCCATACTTTTTAATGACTTTGGCGGGGTTTATGGTAGATTGAACAGGGACTTGGTGACTATCTAATCTACCAATCATTGATGAAGTTGAAGATTGAGATGAAGAAGCACCTCCAGTGCCACCAGAGCCACCACTAGATGCCATCTTGTGAATGATAGGTAAGGAGGAGAAAGACGAACTGGATGAATCAGACAAGGTTCTCCTTAGAGTACTTTGTTGGGTTGATAACACAATATTCCTTCTTCCTATTTCAGCAATAGGATTAATTCCCGGTGACAAACCTTTTTTTCTCCTAGAAACACGAGGGTCTAAGGACATGAAAAGAAGATCAAAACTAAAGGAAAATAAATTTATGGTTGATTCCTAAGTTGTCTATGCCTAGCTTCCCAACATTCTTTGGCACTTATGTCTTGTTCAATTGCTTCCCATGAGCGATTAAGCTCAACCCAGGTATTAGCGGTATCTAATATGGTGTTAAACAAGTTTAAAGAAATGTTGGTTTGATCTTGAAGACCGGTATCAGTATTAGGTTGCCTTGCAACAGGTACAATCATTAAGAAATGAAATAGTCAAAGAATCAATATCAGAAAAGTAGATATATTCGATGATAATCAAGCATAAAAATCAACCAGAGAGATATGGAATATCTCCCCAGTATGGTCGCCAAAATAAATGTTGAGGAAAATATATGAAATGATCTCACTCAAGCATTTTCTGATCTTTCTTGGCTAAGGAAAGATAAACAGGAATATCGCCCGTTGTTTATAGCCTCAAAATTTGTTTCCTAATCCACAAGTATTGGTTCCAAGGGCTTAGGCTATTTTTTTTATAAATAAAATATTGTTGTAAAATTCAACATTTTATATAATTTTCTAAATACAATAGATGCAAAAGTAAATGTGGAGACAAAAGAAAAAGTACCAAGTCAATAATTAACACGGATGAGACAGAATAGAAATCGCTTATTTAATTCCAATTAATCAAAATAATCGTTCTCTTTACAAAATTCCCCGAGGAAGTTTGGACCAAAGTCAAACTTAGATGTCCCCGATGAAAACCATACAAAAGGACTTCTGACATAAAGTAAAAAACTAAACTTTAAAAGCTGGATCAGCTTGCCATAGATTGTTGCACACTCGACTCTGAACAATATCCTTTATCAGACATGAAATTTAATTCATAAACAGACAAGTCTACATATACTATCAAAGATAGATCAACACATCTGAAAAAACAAGTGTCTGAATGATGTAATTCAGCCTTGAATCATGATGTCTACAATAGGACCCTGCTATCATAAAAGAGAATTAGGCTTTCAATGAATGAAAGAATGAATGAAAACTGAACCATCTCAATAAAAATCAAGAGAAGACCTTAGTATGATTTCTCCTTCCATTCTCCTCTTGTTCCTCCTTCTCTTTTTGCCTTTAAGCAATCAAAATTAGTTGAAGTAGTTAAACTACCTCTTTTAGTTAAGTTAACTAAAACTCGGCTAACTTTTAGTTTAGGGGAAGAATTAATATAATAATAATAAGGGTCTTTAATAAATAATAACTAGTAGGTGGGACCCCTTGTGACTCCCTTTAGTTTCTTAACAAAAATAAACACAACTAGTCAATCAATCAAACACATCCCTCCTTGTGGCTCCCATCATCATTCTCATAATTTGAAAATTAATATCAATGATATTTTAAACCATATCCAAAAAATATAATATCCAAAATATCCAAAATAGTGTGTTGTCCAAAAACTTCAGCAATCAACTGTTCTCAACAGTCAATAAATAAAAACACTAAAAATCCATATTTGCCACTTTGGGCAGCAATTTTCTCTTTGTTGCTACTGTCCCCTTTGATTTCTCTGAATTAGCCTTAGTATGTGTGGAGAATTTAGGCCTGATCTCACTGACAACATGAGAGAAATCATCTCTCAAGTGCATGCGGAATGAAACGGATTTGGCGGAATCACTTGAGGGAGAGGAGGGGGCGGCATCAGCTTTTCCTTCATTAAGTGCATGGTGGGATTCATTTTTGAGCCTCTTTATTATGTGGGAATACTATTCAAGTGAGTGTGCAAGGGAAAGTTGGACAATTGGGTCAACTGGTGGAGGAGGAGCAGGTAGAGACAAATTGGGCCAGCCACGATGTTGGGAGACTTTTGGATGGACAATCTCTTGTCATCTGTCTTTTTCGGGGACTTCAGGTTGTAATGAGACATGAGGGGAAAATGGGATGCTAGAGACATGTTAGGGTTGGAAGGGAGGCCTTTCTGGACTAGGTTGGAATACCCCTTGTCCAATCCAGTTGAAAAACCCATCTTGGAAAAGTTGGTTCAACTCTTGTGGATCTGCATCAAAATGTATCGGAAACCTTGGCCTTCTAGGGCCAATGTTCCAATTTCCTCTTCCCCTGATATTCTGGCCATGGCTTCCTCTGCTGAAGAAGCTCATTCTTGTATGCATCATTTATTAGAAACTAGCTTCTTAAACAAACCATACATGACATCTCTTTAAATATGAAACAAAGTTTGGCTCAAGAACACATCAAACTCATGCAATCCAATCCATAAAAATTGCTTAATACTTGTCAATGAGCAGGGGGTGAATAAGGGTTATGGGATATATGAGGAGTTGTATTGAGCTAAAAGTGATAAAATGAAAGGGAGTAGATCATGATTACTGCTCAACAAATAATCAAACAATCAATTGTGTTGTAATAACAAAACATATCAATTGTAACTCATCTTTGTGTCATCCTTCAATTGATATAATACAGAGTTTTCATTTAATTATAATTTAATTTTAAGAATAGGATGTGCAAAGTGAATTTGGGAATGTGATGGGATTCGTAATGGGCGGAAAAGTGAGAGAATGACAGGGAAATTAACGAATATTGTTCATAAAAAAAATTAAGTAATTAATAATCATAACTCTGTACTAAAATCAATCCAAAAATACCAACACCATACCAACAATTACTATGTATCAAACTGTTCGTTGTTCCAACATTTAAATTTCCCAAAATTTCTCAATTCAGAACAGTGTGTGCAATCATACTCATAATCGAAACAAACCTTCCCTTTCAACATTCCTGTTAAGAAAATGTTGATATTTTATTTATTTTCCTTACTTTTTTTTTAAAAACACATAGCAATATGTTCAACCTATATCCCATAATGCATCACTATAATAAAAACATCCACTGTCTTCCAATTTACAATCGTTGCCCAATTTTAAAAAATGCACAGATCCCTTTTTTAAATACAAACAAACTTCCAAAACATGTCCGATTACACACAGTCTTCATCATATCAACCAATAATATTTTGCAATGAAACCAAAGTCAACATAAAACCTGAGCCTCATTATTGTCTATATAACCATTTATAATATGCACGATGATTCAATAATATATGCAAGGTGGACATAACCAATTACACACATTCACCATTTCCTGAAATAGCTATAACCCTAATCGGGCTTAGCAAAACCATAGGTGTTTCCAATTTGCAATTAATACCACACTGTAAGAACACAGTGAATGGAGTCATAATGAAAAGATAGCATCCATCGACTGTATATAATTACTCGTTCCCAATTGTAATTGTTCAATCAATTTAATCATAGAAAAACGAGATAGGGACTCGACGAAAAACTCCATAACCACTCCACTGATAAACCAATATTTGACAACCAAGAAGATGCCCGAAGGGAGCAAGAATAGTTGGATATTTAAATCAGACTCTGTAGAAAACAAATACAAGGATACAATCAAGAGCGTGCTCATTTAACAATAGCATAGAGAACTGGAGGTCTTCAGAGTCATATCAACCATAGGTAAAATACCTTTCGATACAGACACAGTAGTAAGCCACTGGATCTCCTTATTACTCCTAGCCTGGGCAATGGAACCAATAGTTAGCCACCAAGGAAAGAAACAACGAGTAGGGTATAAAAAGAAAGTGCACCTAGTGCATTTTACGCTGTAGAGGAGAGGCATAGTTAAATGAATTGTGATAGTTATTCAAAGAACACACAGAGATATAACCTCTCTGTCCATTTTCTTAAGAGTCGAACAACATGACATCGATATTAATGAGGATGCATAACATTGAGGTATAACTTATATCACCCCACAACCATATAGTATTCATTAACATTATGGCCACCCTAAGACTAGACCTTGGGGTACTTTGGTGAAAGGACAATGATAATGAGCCCACGACCATGACTCTGGTATGAAGAAAATACACAGCAACCGAATGGAAATCCAAATGTGACTAGATAGGGTTACACTCATGACTGTGAGGGAACAACCAGAAATAATACAAAGAGAGAAACCCTCGACCATTAATACAGATCAATATATAACCCATTCACTTATTATCCACAAAGACCCACCATGATTTTAAATCAACAGAGCAACCAGTGAATGCACAACTCAAACAAAACCAATTCTTTTACTTGCAATCAACAACAATTACAGTCATCACAGAGAGAAATATCACATATTTACACCATTTAAATTATTAGGAACACACAAACCCAAGCATTAATGAGCCATTGTTTGTTCATACACAAAGTATAGTTCATGGATGGAGTGAAAAAGAACCATACCTATAACAAAGATCTTAAAAGGGTGAGCTGGTCAAGCTTCTCCAAGAGCCTGAAATGTGGAGCTTCACAACTAACATTCCTAAAATGCAACAAGGAACAATGCTAGGGTGACAACCCATAGGGGGAGTATGGAGTGACGTATATTTATTGCACGTCGTTTCCATCTCCTATCCTATTCAATTTCGAAGTACAAGATAGCCAAACATTCACCAATTCATTTAACCATGTATTAAATGCCCAAACAATTGAAATTTGCAATGATATCCATTTCCCAATGCACCACCCAAACATTCACATGTTAACTTTTGCCAAGTTCTATGCCATATCATATGTATTGCAACATTATATGCACCCAAATCAAATCTAATAAAAATCGCATAGCCACTAACCAGCCATATTATAATAGTTAGGATTAGCACTAACATCACTTTTACTTTTCCATTTGCATATAACCTTTTAACATAGCTAAAACATAACTTCCTTTCCTTTAAGATTTTTTCATAGGTTTTCTTCCTTGTTTTGATTATGACGTCACTAACATATCTCTTGTATATATGTGGCTAGGTAGTCGATCATGATGATTTGTGACATGGTTAAATCATAGAAATTGTAAATACATGCCCATCGTAACATAAAAATAATGCCTTGAATTGCATAAACATACCATAAAATGCATCATCCACCTGTTACTATGTCAAAATGAAACCAAGACTGCATTGTCAACCATGTAGGACTGTGTAAGAAGCGTCGAAATAGAAGCAAAAAAATGTGTGATATGTCTATCTTTGAGCCTCCAGTCTACAAGGGGGTCTCACCTACTAGTATTATATTATTAGCATAGTTTAAATAATAGGGCTTTAGCAATACTTTGTAGGAGAAATTCATCGTTGTGATTTTAATCGTCAGCACCCCCCCCCCCACACACACACACACTACCTCTCTAGCTACACTACAGTTATCCTACCCTACTTGAAGAAGAAAAACATTTTTCAAGTGTAAGAATACTTTGAGTGCATCCATTCATGTAACAAGAACTCAGTTAAACTAATATCCAAATCTGAAAAATGTACCTTGGTGATTATCCGGATATGAGAGGTGAGTTTCTCTAGTAGAGATAGTGACAAGAAATGTTTAAATATGGAGTGAAGTTGAAAATTGATGACTAATTGAAACCAAACTTCAATATAACCCTTGTTTCCTTGATTTCTTGTAGTTTTCATGTTATGAAGCTATTCAGAAAATTGATCATCATATTCCTAAGTACACAAGGGATCTGGTGATAAGCATCCAGGAAACTCTTCAATTTATGGCTCTAGTATCTTCTCCTCATCAGAGATTGTCCATGAATCATTGATTTTGTCTTTTTTTTAATAAGGATTAGAAGAAAATTTTAATTCCTTCTCTTGTGAGATATGTTCATGGATCATTTGTTCTTTGACTGCTTCATGAGGTGAAAATTCACCCCTAGTAGTGACTCCAAACTTTGGACAGGGACTTGAGAAAATACTTGTAGCAACACATCCTCCCTTGCTCAACACATTCCTGAGTATTCTTCAGTTCCTTTGGTTGTTCTATAGGTTGTTGTTGGATAAATCGGTGAATGTGGACATAAACTAATCTCCCTAGATCCACCTCGATCTAGAACAAAACAAAATAGGACATGATGCTTTCCCTAAGTTACAATCGTTGGATTTACTACCAGAGAAGGAATGGATAACATACCTTAATATATCGCTTCCTTATATCTCTGTTGTCCCTGCTTCGCTCTGGTGCTCTTGTGAAATCAAATCTACAATGAGACACAAACCAACCAAAGTGAAAGAAACAATAATATATTCAATGACAACCTATGCATGTGATCAAGGAGTCATGCGATAAAATGAGAGTAATTTTATGGGAAAGAAACATGCCACTGTATTATATTAATAATAGGAAGAAAGATTACAACCGAATTCCTTGATGTCATCAGGTTCCTTCCAATGATTCGTTGCTTCCCACACACTTCTGATCCAAGGATTTTGAGACTATAGATCTGGCATCTATCTTGACAAAAGAAAAGCTCAAAGCCACTCTAACCAAGCTAATAATTCCAAGCCAAATCCAACTCTAAAACCAACTCCTAACAAGCTAACTTTCTCCATGAGAGCTCCTCTCCTTTCATAAGTTGAAGAGGATAAGGTGAGGAGGTTAGGATGATCCCACTAAATCATGAAAGTGAGTAAGATCCAAACCATTCAAAGGCCACCTCACCAAAGAACCTCCTCCTTCTAGAAGCATCGAGAAAATGCTCATTTTTCCCACGTACGAAGGCCGCCACGACCTGGCTGTAGTGTAGCCTATGAAAATTCCAGGCCCTAGATATAGTGCAGCCTGCGGAAATGACATTTCCGCACCCTAGCTATGGTGCAGCCCATGGAAATCCTCCAAAATAGGGTTTTTACAGAGGAAAACACAACTTCATCTCTCAGGAAAAGTTCTTCTCCCTTCTTTCTTTAGGAATTCGGGCCACTAACCCTTCTGAAGGCAACAGATAGGTTTACATCATTAACGATTATGAGGGTGATGAAAATAATGGGTAACAGAGATCCCCCCAAAGTATGAAGTTAGAACAGAGTGATAGCTTAAATAATTTTTCGAGTGTGTGTAGGGAACAAGGAACAGTCGGTCGAAAACCTGCCAACAAACAAGGAAATATAGTACAATAATATATCATCACTGAGGTAGGCATTCCCATACTCAGAATACAAATGACTCAAAGCATAAATTCCGACATGTGAAGATCCATGTCAAGTAAGACAGGTCATGTCCACCAAACATACATTGTGGATCCATGCCATTATGAATCAAATATGAACATAGCCACCAAAAATACACTGCGGATCTATGTGTTAAAGACTCAAATTTGAACATAGCCACCAGACATACAATGTGGATCTATGCAACAATACAAACTGAATATACTCCAATGCAACCTGAATCTGTGAGAAAATATTCAGGGTCTTCATCTCCACCACTCTATAGTATGAATCTAACCATGCGAATACATGTGTTGAAGTCGAACATGGTATAAACCACTTGATTACCGGTCATTAGTGTATATCGTTAACAAGTGCGATGAAAATCACCATTAATGTCAATGACTCCCAAGGTAATCTAGTAATATCCAACGAATGTGAATCAATGATCTGAGGTTGAACATTCGATGGAATCTCTCGATCAGGGGTCAATAATGAAAACCCACTGTCAAAAGCGAGAAAACTTGCCATTGAGGCATGCAAGTTCCAAGGTACCAACCAGTTTCTAAGTCTAATTCTTGGATAATGAGTTGAAGTCGATAGGAAAAGAATCATCACAGGAAGGCCTTAATGTATCCCCCATCAATGACATGAAACAAGTAACAAGATTTGATGTAGATCAGAGTAACAAGTGATTCAGGACTGACTCAGGGATGGCCAACGCAATAGAAGGATTTCTGGGTTGAACTTATCTTTGAACATATTGATGACATGACAATTGTCTTGAAAAATACTGACTCAAAAATAGGGATCACAGACCAATTTGTAATCTTATAAAGGAGTATGATCGAGAGACAAGTGGATTTTCCAACCTAGACACAAAGAAATTGAAAGGGTGTCATGTTCAAAAGTGACTCTTCCATGGAATAAAGGTTTAGACACATTTCTTTCCCAATTTCCCCCCTCCATCTCTGGCGAGTACCTATTTATTTTTACCCAAGATTGAGGAGGATAACATATGCTTGATGATGCAGAAGCATCCCTCACACCAAGCGAGCCAGCGCGGAAGCAGAAGACAGCTGGAAGGCGTCCAACACAAATTTTTGAAAAACACCTTGAAACTATTGCGCAAACATTAATGAGGAAATTTAATGAAGCGCACTTGTAAATGTAATCAGACCTTGAGCACCCCGCTCTCATCTGAAGTAGATGGAGGCATTTATAGTAGTTAATGTAGGTAGATAGGATTTTTAGTTCTAGATTAGACAGTTTTAGAAAAAAAGAGGGAAACGGAATATAGACACCCTCATTGTGCATTGTAACATAATCCGGAGCATTGAGAAGAGAAGCAGAGAACTGTGTAGAAACACCCAATGTACAGTTATTTGGATTAATAGAAGAGTTTAATTCAAATTCATGGAGTTATGTTTGTTCTCTGTGTATGTGTGTTGATTGATATGCTTCTAAGTAGTTAATTCCTGTTATGCATCTACTGTTATGTTGTGTATATGATTTCATGTGTTGAGATTGAAGTCTGAAAGGAAGTAGAAGAAATGAGTTTCAATTGTTTCTCTATCTGAGCAAGGATTCCTGCAAGGAGTGCAGTTGAAGTCATCCGCAAGGAGTGCGTTGACAGAAGGCTCGAATATTTTAACTCTTGTTCTCGTTCACCCAGAAGTGAAATTGGGTTATACGAGCCGTGCAAGGAGTGCGCAGGCCAAGGAGAGCCTCAGTTGTGAATATGAGTGAAGTATTGAAGGACTGCTGCTACAGGTGTGCGCAGAGTCGAAAGAACTCAACACTTGGAGGTGTTTGAGAACTACCACAAGGAGTGCGTGCAAGGACCCTCTTTGAGGTTGAAAATGTGAGAAATATCAGGAGGGATAAGGCTTCCAAGCTCGTTGAAGAGAAGCATAGAGAGTTTGTGCCATGGAGTGTTTAAAAACAGGAATTAAAAAGTTATGTGCATGAGGACCAGTTTTCACAGAGGAATACTAGGTTCACCCGTGGAAGACATCCAAGAGGAAGAGATCGACGGTTAGGATCTTGTGGAGAAGATTTGAAAAATCTCGTCAGCCGTTGGAACTGCCAAATAAGCGAGGAGGTTATGACCGTGTTCAGAGTTTAAGCTCCAGGGGTCGTGAGCCGTTGGATCGTAGATCAGTTATCCCGTCAAATATCTGATCTGACAGGAGTTGCACAGGGTTTAAACCCTCGTGAGTAGAGTAAGAACCCCAAGAGGCGTCGGGAGTTGGGAAATCAGAGTTCCTGAGGTCATGAGAGTCGGGACATCAGAAGTCTCAAAACCCCGACAAGTTCAGAGCCGTCCATCTGTTGGGATAGGTGGCAGGGATCAAGAGTCCATCGGCATTTCGGAGATTCAGAAGACAAGAATCCGTGACTAGTAGAACCCCGAAACGGCAGAAGGATCACAGCCGGAGGATATCAAGGAGGACACGTGTCATGTGGTCATCTATATCGGGGATGTGGTCATCGGGGTTCAGGTAAGTGAGTGTTCATGGTCTTGTAAATTCTCGAACAACGAGGACTGGTCTGAATCGTCCATTCATTTGGGACGCGTGTCAGAGATCTGAAGGGAGTCGGAGTTCGGTATTTCATGAGTCCTAGGTACAAGGCGTCCAAGACATCAGAAATCATGAAATCTCGAGAGTTAACCAGAACCGTCCATCAGGGGAGGACGCGTGGAAGCAATCGGAGCCATCGGGAAAAGTCCCGACAAGGAAATCGTTTATCGGTGTTTGGGTCATCGGGATATCGGGGATCCTGGTGACAAGTTGTTTATGCATTTTGGAATCGCGAATCCTGAGGACGATTTCATTTTGGCATTTAGAAATCCTGAAACCCCGATGAGGAATATGATTGCGGTCATATAAGGAGAGGTCACATGGACCAAGAGCTTAGCCCGGAGGGCTAATGGGAATTTGAGCGCATCGAGATTTTGAAGTCAGAAACCCCGACGAGAAGGAATATAAGACTGCAGTCTTATAGAAGGTGGTCACGCAGACTAAAGGCTTAGCCAGGTGGGGCTAAGGAAACAAAGGAGCGTATCGAAGATCGGGGATCGGTAAAGAAAATTGTTTGGACATCACAAGTGCTGAAATCCTGATAGGAGGAACCCCGATAACAAAAGGCCAGCGTTGTTTTAAAAGAAAGAGAGACCCCCGTGAGAGAGTTGTTGTGGGTGAAAATTTCCCGATAGGGAATTAGAAGAACCTTTCAGTTCTTCGGGCCGAGGAAGGAGGAAGGATCCTGTGAGCGGACGTGCCTAGCGGGCGTGCCTGCGTCAAGTGGTATCAGAGCTTAGAAAAGCTTCTTTGATTTCTGTAGCAGGGAGAAAGAGAATTCACCATGCCGCTAAGGAGAAGGGATAGACAATCACCCAATACAGAGGAGGAAAGGGAGATGCCCAGAGGTAGGGGTAGGCAAGTGCAGAATCCAGACATGGAGAGAGAAGTGCGTAATCTTCGTGCCAGAATGGAGGACATGGTGACATCACAAAGGTGCAAAGTTGATGAAGGAGATGTCAGTGAGTCCGAAAATGAAGATGATGTTGTACATGGAGGAGAAGAAATCCCAGCGGAAGATGCAGCAAATGAGCGCTTACTTAAAGTTGTTGCAAGAATGGGTGCAAAGGTGAAAATGGACATTCCAGTTTATGAGGGAAATCTGGATGTAGAAGAGCTTCTAGATTGGATTAGAGCTCTAGACACCTATTTTGATTATGAAGATATTGAAGAGGACAAGAAAGTCAGGCATGTCATCATGAGATTGAAAGGACATGCAGCCTTGTGGTGGGATGAACTACAAGCTGACAGGTGTTGCCAAGGAAAGAAGAAAATTAAGAGTTGGGACAGGATGATTGCAAAGATGAAGGCAAAATTTATTCCCAGGGACTATCAAATTTCTCTGTTCAGGAGGATGCAGAACCTGAGACAGAAGCTGATGATAGTAAAGGAATATACTGAGGAATTTTACAGGTTGAATATCAGGGCAAGTCATCGCGAAAGTAATGATGAGAAAGTGGCCAGGTATATGAATGGCTTGAGATATGAGATTCAGGATGAAATGAGCATGGAAACCATCCGAACGATAGAGGATGCTTATCAAATGGCTTTGAAGGCGGAAGAGAAGCTGAGCCGAAAGAAAATTCAGAGGGGCCGAGGCAGGAGTCAGCCCAGGGGAAAAGCAGTTGCCTAGGAAAGAACCCAGAAGCCCAGGCACGAATGGAAGAAACCGCAGACTTGGACAGAGAGAGGTGGAAGTTCAGAGCGAGGGAAATACGCTGAACAAAGAGGGAAGCATACTGAGAAGAGAGGAGGATATGCTGATAATAATAGGTTTCCTCGTACTGGAGGTAGAGGAAGAGGAAGAGGTGGAGTAATCACATGCTTCACATGTGGAAAGAATGGGCACAAGTCATTCGAGTGTCCAGATAAAAAGAAAGAAGGGGGAGAAGCTCGCATCGCCGAGGCACAGAGGCGAGATGTTGAGGCAGAAGATGTTGAAGGTGGAAGATCGTTGATGATGCGAAAATTCCTTTTGACACCAGAGAGAGAAGTGGAAAGTTCAGTCCAAAGGACCAAACCTTTCAGAACAACTTGCAAGACCAAGGGTTGGGCATGAAAGGTCATTGTGGACAGCGGTAGCACTGATAATCTCATTTCAACCGAGATGGTAGAAAGGTTGGATATAGAGACGACTGATCATCCAAATCCATATAAAGTTTTGTGGCTACAAAAAGGACATCAGGTAAATGTCACCAAACAGTGCTTAGTTGAATTTAAGATAGGAGGATATAATGATAAGATATTATGTGATGTTATTCCTATGTATGTTTGTCATCTATTGCTGGGTAGACCGTGGCAATATGATAGAAATGTGATTCATGATGGGAGGATGAACACATACACCCTAGAGAAGAACAGAAGAACTCATATGTTTCTTTCGATAAAAGATAAGGACGTGAAGTCGAAAGTAAGCAACACAGTACTTCTCATGAGTGGGAAGGAACTCCTTACCGAGGTTAAGAAGAAGGAGGACCCACAGTTCATTGTGGTCAGAAAACCGAAGATTGTTCTGACTAGCACAAGAGTGGATGATTTGCCAAAAGAAGTTCAGGGACTGCTAGAAGACTTCGTTGATATAGTAGTGGACGAATTACCTCGTTCATTTCCACCGATCAGGAGTGTGAGTCATCACATTGATCTCATACCAGGAGCCAGTTTGCCAAACAAATCCTCATACAGATTGACACCGCAAGAGAGTGAAGAGGTCAAAAGACAAGTCCAGGAGTTATTAGACAAAGGTTTGGTCAGGGAAAGCTTGAGTCTGTGTGTTGTTCTGATAGTACTCAGTCCGAAGAAAGACGGAGGCTGGAGGATGTGCACTGATTCAAGGGTGATTAATAAGATAACTATCAGGTATAGACTCCCATTGCCAAGAATGGATGATTTGATGGATTGCTTAAGTGGAGCAAAAAAAATTTCAAAGATTGATTTGAAGAGTGGATATCACCAGATTCGCATGAGAGAAGGTGATGAATGGAAAACAACGTTCAAGACAAACGAAGGTTTGTATGAATGGATTTATATGTCGTTTGGCTTAAAAAATGCACCAAGTACCTTTATGAGGTTGATGAATGAAGTCCTGAAGGATTTCAGCGGAAAATTTGTTATCGTATATCTGGATGATATACTGATTTTCAGTAAAACGAAGGTTGAACATCTGAAGCATTTAGCCATTGTGATGAAGAGATTACATCAAGAGAAGTTGTTGATAAACATAAAGTAGTCCTCATTCATGAAGATAGAGCTCATTTATTTAGGATTTGTTATTTCGGCGAATGAGTTGAGGATGGATCCAGATAAGGTTGAGGTAATCAAGAATTGGCCATCACTGAGGAACATATTTGAGGTGAGAATTTTTCATGGATTGGCTAGTTTCTACCGAAAATTCATCAGGAATTTCAGTGGAATTAGCGCAGCAATGATGGATACAGTGAAGAAAAGACATAAATCTTTTCACTGGACTGAAGAGGCTGAGAAGAGTTTCAATTTTTTGAAACGAAAGATTACGGAACAACCAATTCTGGTGTTGCCAGATTTTCAAAAGACATTTCAAGTAAAGTGAGATGCAAGCGGATTTGCAATAGGAGCAATCTTAAGTCAAGATGACTGACCAATTGCATATTTCAGTGAGAAGTTGAATGAAGCGAAGGCGAAGTATTCCACGTATGATAAGGAATTTTATGCCATCATCCAGGCATTGAAGAAGTGGAGGCACTATTTGATCCCAAAGGAATTTGTTTTGTATAGTTATAACCATGCATTGTAGTTTGTGAATCAACAGGAAAAGTTGAATCAGAGGCATGTTAAATGGGTTGAGTACATGCAAAATTTCACATTTGTGATTAAACATATTTCTGGTACTGCTAACAAAGTTGTTGATGCTTTGAGCAGGAAGTGTTTGTTGTTGCAGGAGTTCAAAGTCAAGACGTTAGGTTTTGAGGATCTCAGAGACATGTGGACTATCGTGGGGCCCCCTCATGTCATGTCAACTACCGTGTCGCATTTCCCTCTCTGCCACCTGTATTCCACTTAATCGCGCAACGGGGCCATTTCTCATTGGTTGTTCTCCGACCCTATTGGGATTTGTTCCTATTGGCTGATTGCTAGCCCTGTCAGGATTCGACGGTTGCCAAGTCAAACGACTCAACCTCACTGTAGCACCGAGGTGCGAAATATGAAAGAGGTACCCCATTTATTCGAACTGTGATCATGACCCATGACCACATGGGAGTGGGAAGAGAGAAAGAGCCAACTTACGCTGGTCCTCCATGGAGGTTCAGGGTTTCTGATTCGGCAAAAGACCAGAAAAATCTGATTTAGGTAGTGGGTATGTGACAAAGTGGTATCAGAGCATGGTTACAACACTCGGCCTGATTGGGCTCATGAAAGAGTTGCGCATAAGATATGTTCGAAGTACTCCTACGAAGAGAAACCCCCTAATGTAACTCTCTTGTTCGGGATTTAAAACTTGGAAACAAGAACCCGACTGTGTATGCAGGTGAAAGAATTATAAATTATGCGCAGATTATAAAAATATATCTAACTCTTGACTAACAACCATCGTTTGTCTTTTCACCCAAGCGGATGATCAGCCGCGAGAATTTACAAGACGCAGAGAATGGTGACTCACCAAGAGATGGGAGAAGGCTCCCACAATAGAGATGAAGAGTCTGACGAAAGGAAAGCAATAGGAACCCCTCCAGATCTAGCCGAGACTGTGAGGAGTCTCATGGTTGAATTGCAAAGCTGCAAGGCTGACAATGAAAGGATGATGAAAGAACAAGAAAAGCAAACTGAAATTAATGCAGTGTTATTGCAGAGCTTATCCGACCTATAGCAACAAATACAGCATGAACCCAAAGTGCAGAAACATGGTTGTATCAGTGGCCATACTGAGAGGAGCACCTCAAGAAAGGTCCACCCCAGAGGTAAAGGACCAATGCCAGATGATTCCACTGAGAAGGAAGATGGCGATTCAGAAGGCTCTTCCAGCAGCAGGACCAGTTTCTATTCTCGAAGAGAACAGAACAAGCAAAAGACTTCCAAGAGTCATAAATTTGAGGAATTCAGAAAGGCCAAACCTCCCTCCGACGGTGAGATAAAGAAGGGAGAGGAATCCGAGGTTTGGCTACTTGGACTGAAGAAATATTTCAGAGTCCATGATTTTTCAGAAAATTTGAAGGCCTGAGTGGCCACTTTCAATCTGAACGGAAAAGCTTCCATCTGGTGGGAAGATCTTAAGAACATGAAAGGGGTCCGCGAGGAGGACCTGTCTTGGAAACGGTTTGAGAAGTACTTCCGAAAGAAGTATTTGTCAGAAAGATATTTCGACGAGAAGGCTAAAGAGTTTTATGAACTCAAACTGGGGCAACTCACTATAGAGGAATATGTCAACAAATTCCTCAACTTATTGAGATATGTACCCTATATCAAAGCAGAGAAGGTGAAGGTGCAACGCTTCATCAGTGGGTTACCCAAAGAATACTGGAACCGAATTGAATTTGACAAGACAAATACCTTAGAAGACACTATAAGAAAGGTAACATATTGTCATGAACAATATGGACATCAGGTAGAGTCTCGTGGAGACTGGAAACATAAGAGTGGTTCGAGATTTCATAAAAAGGGGAGCAAATCCTCAGGATTTAAAAACTACAAGAAGAACCCCAGAATGAACTATCCAGCCCGGAGTGTACTCCAACAGAACTTTCCCTCGGTGGATGGAAACAAAACTTCTGGACCTATACCAGTGAAAACTAATAACCCAAAGAAAGAACCTCTGAAATGTTGGGGTTGCGGAGAAGAGCATCTCCTAAGAGACTGCCCACACCGACAACAGAATAGTCAAAAAGTGTATAACATTCAGGAAGCTACCACAGTCAATGATGTGGCAAGGAGTGTGCCACAGATTTATGCATCCTTGGATAATAACCAAGCTGACCACCAAGCTTCAGTGGTGGAAATAGAAGGTATGATTTTCAACCATCTGGTGTCTGTTTTAATTGACCCTGGTTCAAATTTGAGTTATATAGCCCCTAAGACTGTGGATAAGTGTAAGCTACAACCACAAAAACAAACCAAGCCATGGTTGGTACAGTTAGCCACTGGCACTAAAAGAAAGGTGGTAGAGGC
>ML780287.1:260331-292354 GCA_009831015.1 Picea engelmannii | reverse complement strand
TGGAACCGGAGGGAGAATTTCTACCAGAACCCCAATGCATATTGGACAGAAAGGAAACCCCACTCCGGAACCGAACCATTGCACAGGTCAAGGTGCAGTGGAAGCATTTTGGCCCAGATGAGGCTACATGGGAAATGGAGGATTCCATGAGACAGGCATATCCAATTTTTTTCACTTCTGTACATACCATTCATGTTAGTAGATAAGAACATCGAGGATGATGTTCCTTTTAAGGGGGAGGGAACTGTAACACCCTGTTTCCCCCAGCTTGTAAATATAACTGGACTGGCCAAGAACTATGGCAAACTCATAAATGTGAATATGTAATGTAAATGTACCTTGAGGAAAATGTCAATGAATGTGAATAAAATTTTGAATTTATTTCAGGACTGCTGAGAGGGGATGTGCAGAAAAAGAGACCACGATGGCGGTGGAAGGCACCTGGAAAGGTGGTGTTAACTTCCACCAAGAATTAATACCGTATTTGGACTCCACTGGCTCGGAGAACCAAAAGCGGCTCGCTGGCCCTGAATTAAATGTCTCGCAAGCTGGTAGGTAGATGGTTTAATGAGGGATGGGAAGTGAACCTCCCATCTGTAGAGCTGTCAGACCTGATCAGCGTGAGGGTAATCGCGCCACACGCAACCTCGCAAGAGGATAAGGTGTGGGGTAGAAGCAATTGCGGGGGTAGACGCAAGGGGAGAACTTTGGCATTACGCAGAGTGAGTGATAGCAGAGAGGAAGGATTGCAACCTTCGCTCCTGGTCACTGGAAAATGGAGACGTAGTCTCACAGCATCGTGGTCTCAGCTCGGGGATGGCTAGTGGTAAATCCGTTGGGAGTCGCTAAGCCTATGGTTGGGTGGAAACGAGCACCCCTCTCAGCAGTTGCTTGACCCTGGTGTTATCTCTAATAAGTGTTTTTCCTCTGGCGTCTTCATATATATGTGTGTGTGTGTGTGTGTGTGTGTGTGTGTGTGTGTGTGTGTGTGTGTGTGCTTATTCTGATAATTATGCTCATAAGCTGTGAAACTGTGAATGTTTTTATTATAAGAATGTCTGTGTGGTATTTTGATCAGTACTAGTAGTTGTATATTCTTATAACAGAAAAACCACGTGTGGCTTATGTTGATAAATGAATTTAATTATGCATAAGTTGAACCAAGTCAGACTTCCAGTCCGTTCTTGGGAATTTTTTCCCCTTATCTGTCTCCCGGAATACCCCAGAATAGATCTCTTCACAGAGATTCCCTCCTTGGAAAGGTTTACCAAGAGCCTGGAAAAAGGACTTGAATGTGCAAGTCTTAACAACCCTGTACGAGGAAGAATGACCCTCTTAAAATCCCGAAGTAGCAGCGTAGGGATAAGTATCAATCGACGGACGAGATCCCATCAGAAGATCAATGGTCATTCACGACCATTAGATTGACGAAAGAAAATAAGGGCATTGCATACCTTGCCCCTTTTTCCTCTATCTTCGTGAATAGCGAGGAAATCAGGATCGTAGACTCCCAAAGCCCATGAGAACCTCTGGACCGTTGATTTTTCCACGTCCACGAAGTAGCAGGAGAGTGCACGACATGGGACAGATATGAGCCGTCAGATCTTAGCCAGAAAAGACCGATAATCGTTGGATCTGTTAAAAGAGCCATGAGGGCTAATCCCTCGTGAACAAGGGAGAAAGTCCTGAGAGAGGAGTCGGCATCGGGGATTCGAAATTCGGGATCCCGGGAGTCCTGATGACAAGGGATCGGGACACTCCACGGTGAAAGTCCCGATATAGATCTATACCATCCATCTGTAAAGGACACGTGGCTGTCGGTCGACGTTTCGGCGTTTCGGCATCCGGGGAAACAAAAGGCAAGAAAACCTTCCCTTCGCAAGTCACAAAATCCCGATACCCAAAATCCCGTGGACCGTTGGATCCACGCTCCTAAGAGCCGTCGATCTCTTACACGACTTTCCATATCAGAAATCGAGGATTCGGGAGTTTCGTTGACAAAAACTCAGGCTCTCGCCTTGACAAATCTCGATCCATAATGTCGAGACAATATCATGTGGCTAAGACCCGATGGATGGACAAGATTCCTTCGAGAAATCTCAGGGTCCGTAACGACCATCTGATGTGAGGAAGAGATGTCGGTTTTACGCTGGGGCACGAACGCACATTAGGGTAAGTAGTGGGCAGGTCTGGATGGCCAGAGTCCACCCGCCCAGATCTACAGCTGAGGATGCATTCCAGAGCCCCCTTTCCATTCTTCTTTTAATGGGGGGGGGGTCCGGAATTGGACACGCAACTCTCGAACGGTCGAGATTAACTCATCATGATCAATCTCGCTCAAGTGGATTCTGGACCCCCCTTGTCATTCTACCTTTAATGGGGGGGGTCCGAAATAGTGTAGCGTGTGAAGTGGGCCCCCCCTCTTGTCATTTCGACTACCGTGTCGCGTTTCCCTCTCTGCCACATGTATTCCACTTAACCGCAAAACAGGGTCGTTTCTCATTGGTTGTTCTTCAACCTTGTTGGGATTTGTTCCTATTGGCCGATCGCTAGCCCTGTCGAGATTTGGTGGTTTCCAAGTCAAATGACTCGACCTCACTGTAGCACCGAGGCACGAAATATGAAAGAGGTACCACATTTATTCAGACTATGATCATGACCCGTGACCACATGGGAGCGGGAAGAGAGAAAGAGTCAGCTTATGCTGGTCCTCCATGGAGGTTTAGGGTTTCTGATTCAGTAGAAGACCAGAAAAATCTGATTTAGGTAGTGGGTATGTGACAAATAGACATAATCCCGCCCAAGGAGTAAAGAAAAATCCAAGGGGTCTTGGACTACCATGACGTCAATAAAGATAGTTTTCCCTCCCAAAGTTACAGGAAACTGAGGAAGGGCCCCTAAAGGGTGATTGGTTCTTCTGTTAAACGCTAATAGATTATGTGTAACTAGGGCAAGCTAAGGACAATCCAAATCTTGCCAAACAAAAGAGGACAAAATACTAACAGACGCACCTTCATCTATCAGTGCCTGAGGAATGTCCCAACCACAAACTTGCACTGTAATATGGAAAGGAATGTGAGAGGGAAGATGAGATCTAGTTAGCACACCCCAATCAAAATGGATGGCCTCATTACTTGGAGGGGGTTCCATGGGAGAAGGAGAAATAAACCCCGGCACGGTAGAGTCTGTATCAAGGAGAAAAACATGGGTAGTGTTGTTCCTGAGTTTATGCTTTAAGGCTATAAAGCATACTATCAAGGCATCTGTAAATGATTTAAAGGAATGATTTGGGAATAAGAAATCAAAGAAATATTAAAGCAGATTCATTTTCTCAACTGCCTCTGTCTTGCTTCATGTTGTTCTTGGATGCTAATGTCTCGTTCAATAGCAGCCCATGATCGTTCTAACTCAACCCGGTTAGTTGTTGTTTGTAAAATGGTATTGAATAAATTTAAGGAAATACTGGTTTGATCCTGAAGGCCTGGTTCAACGTTGGGTTTTCTGCTATTTGGGACAGTCATGGATGATAAAACTTTATTTTTTTATAAAGGGATTTTAATCAGTTTGTTACTTCAGATTTCCAGAGATGAGATCAAGGAAAACAATTTTAAAATCTAAAACAGTAATGTAAACACATTCAAGGTCGTTTCCTGGTTTTGTAACAATTTTGAGAATTGTAAATAACAAATAAACACTACATAGAAATATAAGGCTTTAATCAAGAAAGAATCTCATATTTCAATAGACAATGATGAAAGAAAAATGAGGTTTATAACAAGAGTTAAGTATTAAGGAACAAAAGTTTTACAGGTCTTAAAATTACTAAAAGTGATTTCAGAGGAAAAACTGTAAATCATTTGACATCCAAACCAATCTTAAATATAAATCAATGATGTGTATAACTTCAAATTGATTACTTGTTAGAGAAAACATTAAAGGAAAAATTAAACAAAGTATACTAAACAGGGAGAAGACACATAGCTACAAAGTTGCAGGATCCAGAATCTCGTTTGTGATCTATATTCTGATGTATTTCAAAACTGATATTACAAAATCGCTCTTTCCAAAATTTCTGAAGCCTCTTCTCAGCCTTTAGAAACTATATTTATACATTTTCATCAAAGTTTCTCGTTGGTGACTAACCAACTCCCTAATATTACGGTTACATAAAAATAATGTCAACCGTTTACAATTTCTTTTTAATTTCTAATAAATAAAACATTTAAAAAAGGTTTTAAGCTTGCGTTGACGAACTTCCTTTTTCTGCATCAATACACTAAAAGCATTTCCCTAAAAACTTCACAAATATCCTGGGAGCATCGGGTATCTCATTTGCTTCAAATGAGAAAAATCTCTTCTGCAATTCGGGCAACCGACTTTCTATCATTCTTTCTGTGAATTTAACAGTTTTCAACTTTAGACTTGAAGTCACCATCCACTTGTTGATCTCTGTGATGTTGATCAATTTAATGTTTGAAATGTCTGCTTTATTTTCCTCTAGCTCTTCTCTAAACCTCAGCTGGTGCTTGGCGATATTTATTTCGCCTAACAATCTGGAACAGTCATC
This sequence comes from Picea engelmannii, assembly GCA_009831015.1. Lineage (NCBI taxonomy): Eukaryota > Viridiplantae > Streptophyta > Pinopsida > Pinales > Pinaceae > Picea > Picea engelmannii. The sequence goes on along the minus strand of ML780287.1, from coordinate 287,787 downwards.
TGTTCCGATATTCAATGAATCTCTTTCAAAGAGATCGAAGATTCCCTGGCAATCCTCATTAACTTCTCTTGTGATTCATTTATATTCAACCAGCTTTTCTTCCCACACTTTTATCATTATGTCCCCTTTAACCTGTTCAGAAATAGATAATTTCTGAGTTTTTTCGATTTCTTCCTTTGATGAGAAAGCCACTTCCTTCTGAAAAGTTGTTCTAGCTACTTTCACCTCCCTTTCTTTCTGGAACGCATTCTCCAACGACTTATTTGATTCCTGAAAATAATTCTGGATTACTTCCAGATTCAAGAACAGTTTTTTTTGTTCTTCCTCTATTCTCAAATATATCCCTAGTGCTTATGTCCTGAAATTTTCAAGTTCTACTACCTGGTTAGTAATAGAAACAATCTTATCTTGCAAATGTTTGTTCTCTTCTCCTAGCTTTTGAACCTGTTCCTATGTGACCTGTATTAATTGTTTTGCCTCATCCAAATCTTTATTTAATTTCTGGATTTCTTAGATATCCTTTAGTCTATCTTTTTCTAGACCCTTCTGTATTCCCCAACTAATATTTCTTTCATTTTCTTTTAGTTTGTCTTGCAACTGGATTATTGTTTGGTCCTTCTGTTCAAGCAGAGTTGTTAAATTGCCTACAGAATACATATTAGCTGATGCTATAGCACCCATTGTACCTGCTAATTCTGTAGAAAATTCTCCATCCTTGAGTTTCTTTCCATCTATAATAACTCTATGCTTTTTAATCATTCCTTCTCCTCTTAGATGAATTTCCTGTTTTAAGACTGCTCTTCGTTTTTTACTGAAAAAGTAATCTGATGGGGGGATTTCATCTCTTGAAATCATCTCTAGATCACTGACATATAAAACTCCTTCATGGGGGGTTCTGAAAGTCAACTGTAATGGAGTTAAAGAGGTGATAGGACTACCAAGTTCTGTTGAAGTTGTTCCTCCTATTTTTTCTGGAACATTCTTCATGATTTCTGGAATTGTTTCTGGCTCTTTTCCCTTATCCATTTTCGATTCTTTTGTTTGAGAACCCTCCACGTCTTGGGAAGGTATCTCAGTATTCTTCAACATACCTTTGTCATTTACTTTACCCTGAGTATTAGTTTCAAACCCTGGAGGGGTTTCTTCCTTTTCTGGCAATGGGGTCGAAATTTCACCCTGTAAAATCTTAGGCAGGCAGCTTCGCCTATGGCTTTGAAAAGATGCAAACCCAGCCTGTGAGTCAGGTGGCAAGGCCTGGACTCTGTTCAGCACTTCTTCATAAGACTTAACATCTTTAAAAATATCATCATAAACAGCAACTTCATGTTCATATGCCTTTAAATTACAATGTATGTAATGCCTACTTATTATTTGATAGGGGTCATATTTTATGTGCTCAATATTTACTAGCTTCACTTCTTCCAATGACTCGGCCTCTACCTTAGAATGGTCTAAATTTGATAAAGGAAATTTTCCAACATGAACAGGGAAAGATGGCCATGATTTTTTCTAAAGTGCTTTTAATTCCAACCCAATACCACCCTTGGCTATCTGATGAGCTACTTCTCTGCATACCAATCTGTCTGGTAAGAATTTTGGGAGTGCATGGGGGGGAATGTAACAGCCATAAACCCTAATATAGGAAAAAAATTCCTCAATAAACCAGTCAGCAACCAATTTAAGACTTTCTATGACTGCATTAGAAATGCGAGGGGGTTCGCATCCAAAAAATAATTTGTGCATAGGAATAATGACAAAATGACAAACATCGTAAAAAATGTCTTTATCTTTTTCTTCCCAAAGGGCCGAGTGGTATTCATGAATGGGTTCTGGACATTAGATGCTCCAACTCCAATTCATTAATGGAAAGGGGGTCATAAAACAGATTGCATCCATAATGTATACAGACATATAAAAAGACACTAGTTGTCCTTTTGACTTGGCTGCTTTGTAATTTAGAATTTCTTGCATTAGGTTGTCCAACAAAATTTTATGCCAGTTAAAACCATTTCCTTCTGAAACTTCCTCTAAGAAGGGTACCCAGTCTGCATGAAAGTGACAGGGATCTTTTCTCCGGAAAAGTCTGCATAACATCATGGATATATAAACCATATATTCATTTAAGGAAGTTGTAGCATAAATCCCATGAGAATCAGCCCTAAAATTTGCTTCAGACCTCACCCATCCTCTAATCATGTTGGGGTATGTTTGGTCTGCCTCAATACATTCTTTTCTCTGAAATTCAGCTAAAAATTCAGCATTAAAGGTGTGTTTATGATTCAACGAGAGTTTATACATTACTTGAATGTGCTCAAGCCTGCATGAGCCAACAATAGTTCCTTTCTCATTCTGAATGCTCCTTGTTGGGATATCTACCTTATCCAGAGCCCAGCCGACCATATCAGTATATGCCACCAGCCTCGGACGCGCAGCAACCTTATGAAGTTCAGACTCAACAATGTCCCGAAGATGATTTTCAGAATCAGGGTTAGCATTCTTTAGCTCGTACTCCAGCAATTCGGAAATTCCAGTCCATGATTTGATGGAGTGTATGGTGTGTGGAGTAGTATCAGAGATAATATCACCTTCCTGTGTGTCTTCATTTTTCTTCGGTGCTTTTTTAGGTGCCATGGATCGTTTGACTTGAAAACCTGTCACAGAAAGTGGATGAATAAGCTCAGCTTAAAATGCAAATACAGACGTTCGAATGTTTACTTAGAATATATTTTAAAAATGATGAGATTTGCACAACTGTCACGAAATTAAATCTCTTAATGAAAAAGATATTTTACCGAGATACGCTTTTAATATACGTACTTAGGCGCTCTCAGCTTTTCAAATAAAACGATAAATTTACTTAATCAGAAAATGAAGCATTAATGAACACTTAAGAATGATTACCATTAAACCTGTTTTAGAAGGAAGATTGATTAGTGTTAATTATAAATTAAATCTGAAAACATCACTTTTTGGGGTTTCAGAGATCTTGACGTCGAAAGGTATATCATCAAAAAATTCTGATTGCCGAAATCGCAAAATCGCGATGTTTTAATTAAGATTTAAATGTTTTTTATCACATTAATTAATTAAGATTAGACATTATCGGGATTCCAGAAATCGGGATTTTGGAAATCCTGATGTCGAGAAGTATGTTACTAATGAAGTCCGATCCCCGAAATCGCGAAATCGCGACGGTTTGTTTGTTTTAAACTGGACTTAACTTATCTTATTTAACTGAATAATCATGATTAGGGCCAAAACATAATTAGTTTAATCTAACGTGATTTATGAATCGGGAATTCAGGAAACACGATGACAAGAGACGCGCTCTCATAGAACCGTGAATCCTGAAATCGCGACGTAATAATGTTAACTTTAAACCTTTCTTAGAAGAGATTAAACTCATTCATGTTTTAATTAAGATTTAAACATATCGGGAAATCGGGGATCGGGGTTTCGTGATTCAATTTGCATCAAACATCTATTTACAGAAAACCCCGAATCTCGATTTATTTCACATTTAAATTAAAAAATCGCAAATTTAGAATTACAACCCTTTTAAATAATTTTTCGAAAGAGCGTTGGAAAATTCATATTTTTGTAAACTTTTTTTCCGTTCGTTATCCAAAAAATTGATAAATGGTATCGTGAATTTAGAAATGACGAAACTCTTATTTTCAGAAAGCCGAAACCCAAAAAATAAAAATCTAGGCCTTTAAGGGTGAATTTTTTTTTTTAAGATCCGTTTCAACAGGTAGTATTAGGTTTTCTCTCTAGTGGGAGAGTAGGATCGACCGATGACGAGGTCAGATCAACCACTTGGGTTTCATTCTCCAAGGGGAGAATGGGGTCGACAGTTAGAGACGAATTGACCGCTTGGGTTTCACTCCCTAGTTGGAGAGTGGGATTGACCGAGGATGGGATCGGATCAACCACTTAGGTTTCACTCTTTAACGGGAGAGTGGGGTCGATGGGTGGAGATGGATCGACCACTTGGGTTTCACTCTCTGGTGGGATAGTGGAATTGATCGAGGATGGGATCAGATCAATAACTTTGGTTTCACTCTCTAACGAGAGAGTGGGATCGACCAAGGATGGGATCAGATCAACCACTTGGACAACTGGTTCAACTAACGATGTGACCATATTGACCACTTGATCAACCGAACTGACCGATGAAGGGGACGGATTGATCGTTCCATCAACTACAGGTGGGTCGAGAGTAAGATTGTGATAAATAGTTGGAAGTTGAGGTTGTGAAACAGTCATGTCTTCAAGGAATTTGGAGGCTTCGTCCATACAAGGGAAAAGGTGAGTTAGATGACGCCTTTTGCATAGCATACATGGGAACTTGGCTGTACTTTTCTTCTTCTCAAGAGTATCTTGACTAGTTGACAGGAGGTCATAAACATGTTTTTCAGAGGTTGATGACATGGATTGGCGAGGGTGTGTAGACCATGCTTCTATAACCTTGGATAGACCAGGGAAATCCTTAAGAAGATGGCTACCCTTGCAAAGATTGTAGGGGTGTTTGGGCTTACGGGTTGTTTGGGTGATCTTGACATCATCAACACTCCCAACACGATCAACAGTTACTGGTTTCTTTCCAACACGTACGGCAGTGGCTGGAATTTTAGATCCTTCTTTATTTTTCTTCTTCTTATTCTTCCTTTTCTTGGGGGGAAGTGCTTACAACAGAAGAACTAGCTACATTCGGGATTACCTTAGTGGAAAGCAACAACACTGGCAATCCAATTGTGAGACCTAGAAGGCTCAAAGTAGCGATGTCGGGAGGACTAATGTTCCCATAAGAAGGAAAAACAAAAGTTTCCCCTGGAACAGGGGTTCCTTCATTGGTCATTCCGGGAACGTATGCCATTAAATAAAGATCCAACCTAAAGTCTTTTAGGGAGAACAAACAACACACGCTAAAAATCTAGTAAACAAGCAAGAAAACAAAACCTTCTCATAATGAGCACACTAGTTGGTGATGAAATCCAACGTCGCGGGAACAAAGCGAGAAGGGGCTGAGATAGAGCAGGTGGAAAAGTTACGTTGACGACCTTCTTAACAGACTTACACCCTAGTGCAAGCTCCCACACATAATCGTGGGTATACCCTCCAAGGAGCCCGAGTGAGTTTGGCCAACGTCGATTCCAGGTACCGTGAAGACTTGCCCCTCCACAGTCACCTTGTGTAAAGACCCTAAAGAAATAGGCTCCTAAGGTTACCAATCACTATAGTGATGCCTCGGGAAACAGTCGATAGTTCGATCCACATGCAAGGGCAAGGTATCTAGCCCAAAATCAACTTGAAAGGCTTCCACTCATCATTGTGGGTATACCTCTCAAGAGACCCCCATAATACGTGCAATATCTACACCAATACCAACAAAGCAGGGTGAGTAACTCTGTCAGTATCAATGCGACCTCGTGATTGACCCTTGTGTTAGAAGGGCTTCCCAGGACAAAATGTAATAAGTGGATTTCACCACTCCCTAAGTCTAGATTCTATGTTTGTTTGCAGCTTTGGAAAGTTATCTTTCACACCTATTCCAAAGCCCTACAACTAATCTAATGTAGCTTTGCTACCAGAAAAAATAAAAATGTCTAATCAATTTTTATAAGCGCTTTATTTTGTGGTTGTTGTTACTCAAGAGGAAAATGGCGTGAACAATATGGTGTTTTGACTGACTCGAAAGTTATGCAAAGAGATGAAGATGAAATATTTTCATTTCGATGAAAGCTATGCTACGAGAAGGAGGAAACATTTATCATTCCCATATGCACAATGTCCCAAAATTTACTAAACTCATCAATATCAAGATTTTCAAGAAATGAGACAAATAGACTGTACACCAATACACCAATTTCACTACATCAAATGAAAATATGCCCCCACTCTAATGCAAAGAAAGAAATAAGATTTTTGTTCCAAAGATAGCTAAAAGCAATAGTGAATCACTTCAAAACAAAAACAACCCAAACAAAATTTCTCTTTTAACACGAATTATTCAATAAAGGAAAAAAGAGTTCTTTCACCAAACAATTCTAAAGAAAAACCATGCTTTGTAACTGAAAGACACTCAAATCAAGAGACCAAATCTTTCAAAAGAAAACAAAGAAAATATGGCTAAAAGAAGATTCAAATGTTTTCAAGCAGACTGTAAACAAATCATAATCAAACCCAAAAATTCACCCCAAAACCAAATCCAAGGTCTGGGCAGGGAAAACCACCAAATACAAATTCTTTCACATTTTCTGCAGGCTGGAAGACTAGCACAGTGTCGAAATCACTGATTTCAGTGGACCATATATGGGTAGGACACAACGTTTCCACACTGGTCCAAACAGGTAGGGCACGGAAATCATAAGTCGTCGCATTGTCCCTCAAAGCAGGGTGCAGAAATCAAACAAAAATGGAAAAAATGGAAAATTATGAAGGTTTTCCAGTGAATTTTAAAAGTTAGAGAGTCAAGTTGGGTCCTCCAGTGACTCAAAAAATAGAAACCAAGCAATCAAATCAAGAAAACAAGGAAAACATTCATGCTCCCCAGTGGAGTTGCCAATTTTGTTGTTGGATAAATCGGTGAATGCGGACATAAACTAATCTCCCTAGATCTACCTAGATCTAGAACAAAACAAGACAGGACATGACACTTTCCCTAAGTTACAATCATTGGATTTACCACCAGAGAAGGAATGGATAACATACCTTAATATATTGCTTTCTTATATCTCTGTTGTCCCTGCTTCGCTCCGGTGCTCTTGTGAAATCAGATCTACAATGAAACACAAACCAACCAAAGTGAAAGAAACAATAATATATTCAATGACAACCTATGCATGTGATGAAGGAGTCATGCGATAAAATGAGAATAATTTTATGGGAAAGAAACATGCCACTGTATTATATTAATAATAGGAAGAAAGATTACAACCGGATGCCTTGATGTCATAAGGTTCCTTCCAACAATTCCTTGCTTCCCACACACTTCTGATCCAAGGATTCTGAGACTACAGATCTGACATCTATCTTGACAAAAGAAAAGCTCAAAGCCACTCTAACCAAGCTAATAATTCCAAGCCAAATCCAACTCTAAAACCAACTCCTAACAAGCTAACTTTCTCCATGAGAGCTCCTCTCCTTTTATAAGATGAAGAGGATAAGGTGAGGAGGTTAGGATGATCCCACTAAATCATGATAGAGAGTAAGATCCAAACCATTCGGAGGCCACCTCACCAAAGAAGCTTCTCCTTCTAGAAGCATCGAGAAAATTCTCATTTTTCCCATGTACGAAGGCCGTCATGACCTGGCTGTAGTGCAGCTTGCAGAAATTCCACACCCTAGCTATAGTGCAGCCTGCAGAAATCAGGAATTTCCACACCCTAGCTATGGTGCAGCCCACAAAAATCCTCCAAAATAGGGTTTTTACAGAGGAAAACACAACTTCATCTCTCAGGAAAAGTTCTTCTCCCTTATTTCTTTAAGAATCCAGGCCACTAACCCCTCTGAAGGCAACAGATAGGTTTACATCATTAATGATCATGAGGGTGCCGAAAATAATGTGTAACATAGGTCCTACTCATGAATGGATTAATGTATGGGGGGGTTTTACAACACTTAGAAATAATTGAAACTTAATCTATTAAAGAAATGAAATAAAAATAAATACAAAAATACTTCATGTACTTGAACTCCTCATGCGATTAAGACATTGTTGTCACCAAGTTATCTTTTAACATGAGTTACTATTTCCATGAATAAAAACATACTTACATAAAGGAAACACATTGGTCCAACATGACGAGGTCTCGGAGAAAATCACTAAAGTGAATGCGCAGGTTATTACCTCTCGTCTTATTTTTTCTCCTCCTCCAAGTCCTAAATGTTGGCGCAACAAAATCAAATGCATTAAATGAAAGAACTAAATTACCAATGCCCCAATCCCTTTAGCATCTCCCCGACAATGGTGCCAAAATGTTGAGAACTTATTTGCATTATTTTTTAACATTAATTATCAATCTGGGGGTATAAGCTTGCAAGGTGCAAACAGAGTCTGTGCAGGATCATAGCCTATTCTAAAACATATACTAACTCATGAGCTAATGAAATATGAAACAACTTCATAGAAAAACAAGAACTAATCTTCTCAATCTAAGTTTATCACAGTTTCACTGGTAGAAAACCAGGTTACAAGAATTCAATGCCTCAACAAGTGATGGTTCTTGCAACAATACTCTGTTAACTTGTGAAAGTTTGAAGGATTGAAAAGATTACTAATCACTCATTCAAATTAAAAAATTCTAAAATAAATTATAATTCCTCCAATCTAAAGTTATCACAGACTCACCGGTGGAAAATTAGGCTACAAGGTTGGATTGCCTCAATAAATGTTGGGTATTGCAAAAATACTCCGATGAATTGTGAAAGTTGAATATTGTAAGAATGTTTAACACACACATCTACTAACTAAATCAACTGAAAGTTGTAAATGAAAACTGAAATGAAATATGAGTTTAAGTCTAAAGAATAGAAAGTTGGTCTATAAACAAATGAGTAAGAATATTTGTACCAAAAGGGAGAGCTGCAGAAAATCAAAGGTATGCACAAAAATTTACAAGTGTAACATGAACCAAAGCAAGGGGGCCTCCAGGCTTGGTGCATGCACAATAAAAAAATCTACCAGGTGTAAAAAATCAGATCACTTTTATTGATAATGAAAGGTGTTATATTCTTCAAGTCAAAGTTTATGTATACAATAAAATTCCCCCTCCATTGTTTCATATTTGGTTTATTTATACAAGGAAAAATGTAACAACTAGGCTATAATTCCCCTCTTAGAATAATGACATAACAACTAGGCAGATCCTCTTTGAAGAAACACACATACACTCCACCTCATTCACTTTCTGAAGAATCTACTCAAGAGTGACCTAATTGGGCATGTTCTACACAAAACATATGTCTCGAAATTTCCAAGTTCATCCTCATCAATCCAAAAATCACGTTTGTAGATCACCACCTAGTTGTCTATCTTTGTTGTTTTGTTACCTTCTTTGTTGGCATCGCGTTGATTGGAGTGTTGATCGAACCCTTCTATTTGAGCTTGCTCGAATCTAAGGGGGAACTAACCATCTTATGAATACCAATATCAAAACCCATATTTGTGATTTTCCTATAATCGACTGCAATCATCTTAATGAAGGAGAAATTACCAGAACTGACTATTCCTAAAAATACTGATAAAAACGAAAATTTTAAACATTTAACTTTTCTAATTTCTATAAATTAAAAATAAAATAATAAAATACCTAGTATTCCTTTTTATGTCTTTATCGTGAGAAAATATGGTCAAAGTGGATGAAAATGTGACAAAAATGAGGAAAATGAGACCAAAATGGGTAAGGTTTAAGTGATTTTTGAATGAAAACACTAATTGCCAACAATTAGTACATGTTATAGTAAACATTGCGGTGTTATTAACCTCTCGTTAATCACCACCAATTGTAACATCCAGTTGAATTGATCACAGTTTATGTTGACTTATTCTTTGAGGACACTTGCGAGCAAGTGATCCGATTGTGGTACATTATGATTTATGCTTTGATTATGAGTTATTCTATGTTGAGTATTGAGATTTATATGTTATTTTTCTAGATGTATATATTGATAGGTATTATGATGAGTTTTCCTAAGTGTGCATGAAACGTGACAGTTTGAGGATGTTGATGGCATCAACGGACTTCCTTGGACTCTGGATTGAGTTAGGGAGTGGACTTGTATTTAGGCTTGAGTATTGATTTACATGCATGTGTTATATGATAATTTTAGTATGGATATTATGTATATGGATTGTTGACATTTTCCTTGTCAGTGGATGAAGGAATGGTGACACTTTCTAATCCGACTCACATATGGAGTAAAGGGGTCATATAGAGAAACCAGATAGATGAGGGAGAGGTATGGCAGTGTCTGTGTCACAACCTACTAGCACTCTTGTCGTGACTTGAACTAAAGGTTAACGATTACCTTGTTCAGAGAGGTCCACGATGTCGTGAGGGCAGGCTGAGACAGTTGTTCATGAAGAATTCTAAGGGGCACGCAATAAGGAAGAATCATTATTCCTTAGAAAATCTCTTAGTCTCTCACAAGGTTGACCAGTGGAGTGTTGACTCCAAACATCTGACAAACTTCCAGACTATTCAATGGTGACTGGTACCCTTGGAGCACGGAAGTGGGTCTTGAAGGGAACGTCACGTAAACAAAATGGTGAGTCAATAAAAATCTAGAAGGCCTAGAAAATTAACTAAAATTTCCTAGACTTTGTTAGTAAAGAACATACCATTAATTATTAAAATATAAACTAGAAAACTAACAAAGAAGTCTAAGTCTAAGATGTTTGACTAAATAAAAACACTAAAATTGGGATAAGGGAATTTAGACTTAAAAATTTAGTAGAAGCAGAATAAGAATCTAATGTTGGGTGTGTGCACATGTGTGCATGAAAATAATTAAAATAAAATAAAATCATGAGAGAATAGGTGGTGAAAATAGAGTTAGTATCCTAAGCCAATCAACCACTAAATCCTAACTAAAAGAAGACTCCTAATCAAACTTAAACTAAAATTTAGTTAGGGGACATAATAAAAAAGGGATTGGGGAACTAAGAGACAACTAGGATGAAAAATAGGAACAAATTGGGAAGTGTGAGGGAAAATGTTAATTAATTGAAATAAAAAAGGATTTTACATGTGCAACTTAGGGAGAGTGTGACATGTGTTGGGGGGAATAATCCATAATTTAATTATTTAAAATTGTTTAACTATGCATGAGAAGACATGTGTCAATACAAATTTTCCTATAAAATAAATGGTGAGGAAGAGAGAAGGGACCCTAATGTTGAATGAATGTTATGCTACTGAAATTTTTACTAAGTAGTTTACTTGTGGAGAGTTGGGCTGCAAACTTGTTGAAGAGGTGGAAGTCTCTTGCAAGGGAAATTTTGTCCTATTGAGTTTCTGGTTTACTGTGTGTAAGCGGGGTAAGGGGAAGAAGAGTACCCATAGCGTTGGCTGGGAGGTACCGGTAAAGTCTTGGAATTAGGAGGCGAAAGCAAGGAAGACGTGCGCAAGACTTTCAGATTGGCATCACATATCAATGAGGCTTTTGGTTACGGTACTCATTGTTATAGTCACTTTTGTGGAATCAAAAAATTGTTCATGTGAACTAGTGCATTATTTCCAAAAATTAGATATGGATCGAATGATTAAGACTAGATAATGTTCTTGCAATTATATATATTATTATTGTGAATGAATTGAATGGCGAAAAAGTATTTTATTTTGATGTTATATTGGTTACACATATTTTATAGTGAAATCTTATATTTCCAAAAAATTGTTATAAATATTCTTACTATCAATGATTCATGGACCAATTTTGCATTGTAAGTGATACATTATTTATAAACTAGTTAAACGTTTTTATGCATCTGCGAAATTGATTGATTATAGTATCGTCGACCAGGAAGTGAAAATTAGCACAGTTTGTTCTGAATTTTTAAATTTATATGATGTCTGGGGAGTATTATATATCACTTGTTCCAATGTGATCGAATAAGAGGATATGTGTATATTATAATGTTGCACTGAATCAAACATTCTTATATTTTCTCCTTAATATATTCTAGAGCATATTTATGATAGTATACTACTGTAGTCATGCTTGCAACTCGGCGAAGAAATCATTTTTATAAGAAGAAAATGTCTGGTCCATGTAAAGTGGTTAGAACTTCCATGATTGTAGATAATTTGATACTGAGAACTTCACGTAGTTATAATAATTCACCCTTGGAGGACCTTCAGTTAGTTCCTTGCGTGGTTGTTGTTCCCTCCATCTACCCAGAATATATTCGAAGAGAAGTTGTCCCTCTTTTTGAACAAATATAGATCAACCACGAAATCCCTGAATCCGTAGACTTTGTGAAGATTATTTCTCAGACTAGTGTTGTTGGAGCTCGTCGCTCCCTCTTTGTTGTTGCATCGTTAAAATTTCAAACCACTACCTACTAGCACAGCCGCGAGTTACTCGCGGTTGGTGAATGTCGAAAGATGTCGAAAGATTTACGGTCCATAAAAAAATGAAAATGAAGTAGAAAATGAAACGAATGAAGAATTCTAAAAGTTAATCATTTAAACGTGGCAATCAAATGTTGTTACAGTAATTTATTAATATGATTAGGTAAATGTTAAAAAGTAAACAGGTTAACGGATGCATTTATAAATGTAAAGAAGTTATCAACAATAAATCTGATTCATTGATTTTGGAGGACGACTAAGAATATGCTAGCATCTTCAATGCATAACCATCAGATTCGAATTTAAGATTAAAAGATCATTAATTGTGCCCATCTCCAATAGGTATATGCCTTTCGGCGTAATGAGGATACATGGCAAACACTTCTAAAGGTAACTTAACAGGTTCGTACAGTTCTACGGTAGTAGAATAATCAATCATTAAACTGGGTCCAAGCCGTTTAAATTGATCCGCGACGGATTTGTGCACGTTATAATTATTCTAAATTGATTTTTAAATCGTGTGTATCTAAGAATTTGATACTAGTTACGCCGAAAGGGGTACATCTATTGACAATGGGCACATTTAATATGTTTTTAGTACTTAATCAGTTTTGTATGGACAAGATTAAATATTGTTGGAATATTCTTAGTGGCCCCAATAAATCAATGGTTGTGATTTTAACCACTAACTTCCTCACTATTATAAAGACATCCATTTACATATTTATTTTTTTACTTTTACTTAATCATATTTAAAATTTACTATGATGGCTAGTTGATTGCCACCTCTGAGTGATTAACGTTTCATTTTCTAAAGAGCCCAAATTTACCAGCCACGATTTTTACTCTAACTATTATTTGTTGGGCATGATTTTCCTGCCTGGAGCTCTTACCACGTCAGTTATTTAATGCACAGGGTTCTGCGGTTATTTAATACCCAGGGCTTGATTATTTCAGCGTTCACCAGCCACGAATGACTTGTGGTTGTGCTAGTTTTACTGTTATCTAATATTGATTTATTAACTTGTTGTTTCACATTCACGGTGGTGACCTTATCGACCATCTTCTCCTTGACTTTTAGACATTATTTATTGTTACATTTGAACGGATATAAAGGATATGCGAATATCTTTTAAAAAATCTTGTATCTTTCACTCACTCGATGCTCACTAGATCGGAGAGATTACTTATTAGTCCCTGTCGGAAGGCCTGGGACTATAACAATGAGTTCATGGTTGATTTGACATTAATTTATGGTTGACTTTAAAAATTTTTAGAAATTCTAATGTTTAACTTAGGAAGTTTCAATTCATATATTTTAAAATAAATAAAAATATATTTGTTACAATTTTATTGGTTGATAACTTTGAAGTGTTATTGCCAGCTTCACTTCTTCCAATACTTTAATTAATGTTTATTTCACTTCTTCCAACTACCACCCTTAACTCAGTTACTCACTGTCCTTGTTGCCTTGAAGTGACCTAACCTTCAGTCCTTTCACGCTCTCCCATTCATCTTGTTTAAGGCTGCTTTTATGGGAGTTAGGTTAGTCATACCATATAGCATTATAAGTCATAAAACCCGAAGCCAGTAGTGAAAAGGAGGAAGGAAGTACGAGGCTTGTTTTATTCACATTTGTTCTGACACATCGCAGTTAAGGAGCATGGACCGGACTATGAAAACCGAGGATTTCTGTGAATACACTACACTCCGCTTACTTACCACAAAATAAATGCGAGGAAGTCTATGAATCCATTACACTCCGCTCACCAACCACAAAATAAATCCTCTGTGGCCCTGGGAGAAAAACGCGGCCTGTATTAAATCGTACCGGCTTGACATTACTCCAGCTTTAACTGATCATCTACTGGATTATCTTGATCTACTGATCTTCTTTAAAGCAATAAATCATGTATTACATACGTGTCATGTTTTGATCCATCGAGCAATGAATCCCCATTACTCACAATTACCCAATCATCTACTAAGCTCTGTCGGTTTATGCATCCAGCAGTGGCATACACGTTAGTGTGTATATATGTTGTTGGAGGTGGATGGCATGGTATATACAATAGTGAAGATACTGTTGGATGTGCCTGGCTTGGCATAGAATTATTGGATACAGTGTATTTCAATAATATATACTTATTTCTTTCAATATAGACCGTTGCCATATGCTTATTGTGTTATTTATAAATATAAATATAGATGTTTAGTGTGTTTTTTATTAGTCACTGCCATGGGACTATAGCAATGAGTTTGTTGGGACATTGATGTAACATTAATTTACTTTTTACCATAAATTTGTGTATGCAATGTAATGTTTAACATAGGAAAACAAATATATATTTTTGGATATAATAAAAATATTTGTGTTTCTCATTTCTAATTGGTTGATGGAATTGAATTGTTATTGCTCCCTTCACGTCTTTCAATATGTATAATTAATTACATAATCAATGAATTTCACCAATCACCACATCTAAATATAAAAAGTTGTACTATGTATTTATTATTATGCATTATTATATTTATATTATATTTAGTATCTAATATATTATTTATTATTATATTTATGAATATTATAGTTCCATCTAGCTTACGGTTCATTATGCATTTTGAATAACAAACAACCCTCAATTATTATCTTTTGAAAAAAAATATTCATTACTTGTGCATTTAGTTATATTAAGTTTCATTGTTCAATATGTATTTCCCAACTAATTCGGTAGGGACTGTGTTGCCATGCAACCCTTGTTATTAATGTTATGGTATATGGAACTGTTATGATACTATCACCATTATAAATGGGTTACTATTTGGAGGTCAATCCTGAGATATATCATTATTTTTTAGTGTACCTTTAAATGTTATTGTATTGTGGATATCAGTCGTGCTTAAGTCGTCTTGTTGATTCCCAAAATAGCGTGATTGAGGTCCTCCACCACCGATGGGAGTCCTGCAAACACAATATTCCTAGAATTACCAATCCGTCTATGTCGTGTTAACAGTTATTGGTTAAGAGTTCAACTGGAAAACATGTTGAAAGATACTGATTATGTTGTTACTGTAGAATTAGTTCAATAAAGAAAATTGGTGTAGGCGAGCTCCTTGTAATACTATACATTTACATACAAATAAACTAGCATACCCTTAAGCGGGCGAATGGGAATGTCGAAGTAATTGCATTTTCTTCGTTTTCAAATGTGACTCTTCATTTATGGCTTGATCTAGATTGGTTATTTATTAATAAATACAATACGCTAAATATACAAGGCTGTACAACATGAATGGAAAAGGTGAATATGCAATATGCACTGACAGATAAACATGTCCTTAAACAATTGGGTTTCTAGCACTTTAAGACAATTGTGTGTGCAACACACAAACATATAAAGGCACTTCAAAGCAATTGTGTTTCCAACACCTAGAAAACAAAAAATAACTTACAAACTTAGTTCATCGGCATATAAACATGCCCGCAAACAATTGGGTTTCTAGCACTTTAAAAAAATTGTGCATGCAACACATAGACAGATAAAGGCGCTTCAAAGGAATTGTGTTTCTCGCACCTAAGCAACACAAAATTAAGTTATAAAATTAGTGTTGGGAATTGCAATGAAAAAATTAGTTCAATGATGTTTGAATTCATTTCGATTATGAACTTCTCCTACTCAATTAGTAATATTAAGGCTTTGTGTAGTCACCGATATGTGGCAGTCAAACTTGTCATCTTTGGTTGCATCTGTAGCAGCTACACCAATGATGTGAAGGTTGTCAGGTAGCGATGGATGATTTTTACATTGTTGTCTTCGTCCTCAGCTTCAATGATATAAGAGAGGGAAAGGGGGTCAAGGGGGAAAGTATTATTTGTTAGATGTCAATTTGAGAATCGTCCAATGTGTCCAAACAAGATATACTTTGAGGTATCTCCCAACATGCATAACTTCATGCACCCATTGGTTTATATTATATTTCTTTCCTTGGAGATGTTGCTTCTAGGGGGATTCATTTTTCTTGCTTCCATCAAGCTACTACACGATTTCTCTCTTGATTGATATGTAATAGTTATGGTCATGTTTCTAGACTATAGGAGCTACAGGGCTATTTGATTATTAAAGTGTTGATCCAATATAAATCTTGTTGGTTGTAGTTAGTAAGTTACCATGGGAGCAGGACAAGGATACAGTTGTTGTTATTCTCATGCATGGTTTTATATATGACACTACTACATGTGGGCAGATTATTCCACAAAAATTTTCCACGCTTCCACTAGTTTCATTTTTTTTTTTAAAGGGCGGGATTTTCGTCGTTATTGCCACAAAAGTTCATCGCAATATCCACGAAAATCTTACTTTAATCTAGTCGGGATTTTCGTCGCAATAGCGAGGAACTTTTGTGGCAATAGCGATGAAAATTTTGCCTATCTCATTGGTCGGTGTTAACAACTAGTTGACTATTTGATCTATATATACGTGACTTTAAGAGACTTTGCGACACAATTGTTATAGTTGTGACATTGTTCTTGTCTTTTGTTTGCGCTGTTTATTTTTTTTGCCATCCACCGGTTGAACAAATCAAATTCTCAATCTACATAGCTTGGATTTTGAACTTGCAATGTTAGTATGTTATTTTTTATTGATGTACTCATTTAACTTGTAAATTTTTGTTCAAATGTCCAAATTTCATGTAGCTTATTTTTTCCTTGATAATATATTATAATATGTGTAGTACCATATTTCATGTCTTTTGTTTTTTTATCTAGTTAGTATATTCTATGGAAAAGGGTATGTGGATTCCATAATATTTACGATATCTTTCCATAATATTCGCAAATTTCAAATAGAACTCACATTATTTTCCACAAAAAAAGAGATATAATGCATGAGTGTGGAAGATAAAATAGTAAAACAAATAAGAAAACTGCAATTTCAACTTGTAAAAAGAAAAATTTGAGGAAGCCTCTAATTTCAATGAAAGAGGCATAAGCTTACCAAACATTCAAGAAGAGACTATTCTGAAAGCTTCACCTCACCCAGAGAAATATTAATAGCATTTCCCTCTTCCACATAAATTATTTGCTATCCTCAACATATTGTAATAAATAATGGGTAGGTTGGCATTAATGACAAGATAGCATGTTGATATTACATATAATTATTAATGTATGAGAGGTCATCCATTATTTAAGAATGAAAAACAAAACCCAAGACTAAATATTGTGGTTGACGTGATCGGTTCTGTACATTTTTCAAAACAAAGTACGAGAATTTCCATTATTTAAGCATGTAAAACAAAACATTATAAAAGATTGTTAAATTTTTTGTAAATCTACAAAAGTCAAAATGATTTTGACTTGCAATCGATTGCTATATTCCCTTCTTTAGCGGGGACTAATAAGATACATAAACACTAACCCTAAACCTATGTTAGGTAAATATGTCGTTATTATATAAAGAAAACATTTGTACACATATGACCTTATTATAAAGATGTTATTTATGTCTTGATTAGGCACATAACAATCACTTTTAACTAACCACCTTCAACCATCTTAGCTTATGGTTAGTCACCTTTAACTTTCTTGGCTTATGAATAAGCACCTTTAACAAATGAACTTATGATTATATACCATAGTCTTCCAATATAAATAAAGTATATTTGTTTCAACTTTCTCAATAAAATCCACATACCCTTTTTTGATATGTGATGTTGTTTCTCTAAATTTTTTATAATCACACGCAATTCTAGATGTAGTGATTAACTTTAGTTTGTAGTTGATGTAACTTGTTTATACACTATTAATAAGGATCAGTATCTAAAATATAAAAAATTCATGGCGAAATTTACGATAACATGATGAAATCTACTAGTCAGACAATGAAAAATGAGAACATGCCAAAGTGTCCTAGAAAATAAAATTGTGACCATTGTAAGTAGCATAAAATTGTGACCATTGTATGTAGATGCAAATCAACACATCATAATTTAAACCAACCCAACCCAATTGTGGATGACAAGTGGTTGACATTCTTTTTTTAGTGGTGAATTTCAAAGATTGACATTTTGTCTATAAAACAACTTAGAGGCTAGTGTATGGTGTCGAGTGATTCAAGTTTGAGAAATTTTGACCACTTTCATTAAATTGTGTGTAATTATTTTCCATGGTTATTCAATACACAATACTCTATATTACAAATTGAAGCATATCTATCTTAATAGTTAATCGATAATAAATAAATAAAACATGTCAAAATGTCTTAGAAGAAATAATTGTGAGGATTGTAGGTCACTGTAAATAAACATATCATAATCGAAATGAGTATCTAAAATATAAAAAATTGACAACGTAATGTTTGGTATGGTGTAGGTAAGACAATTACTTGTCAGGACAAGGATTTGACACAATGAACTAAAATGATAGGAAGCTTGCTCGGTTAAGAGCGACATTAGAGGCGAGGGGCGATGGAAAATGTTATTTCCCTTGATATGATTACAGAGGCTTGCAAAAAAGAAGACTTTTAATAAAAACAGCCCAAAGACATTGTAGGGAGAAGGGGCAAGCCGAAGGGGGTTATCAATATCGTCCCTTGGTAAGAGGATTCAATATTTAATGTATTCTCTATAATAATCAGTATGTCATGAATTTTAGTAATATTTCTTATCGGGATTTTTATATTTTCTATACACACTAACTTTTCTATGTTGTTTTTAAATATATAGACGATGCCCCCAAAATGTCGACCTCCAAAGAGTTATTTGCCAATTATTAGCAGAAATACTACTTTACAGGGAGATGAACTTTGAGATTAGAATATTGAATTTGTTGATCAAGTTATTAATGATGATATGGATGGAGATAACGTTAGTGATTCAAATCAATAAGATGAGATACATAGATTTATCCAAGACACATTTTCTCCGATGGATGAGGACAACCAGGATGATAGTCATGATGTTGATCCTCTACTTGAGAAGTCACATCAACCTCTTTATGAAGGCTCAACAAAAAATCTTTTATCTACTATATTGTTGTTGGTGAACCTGAAGGTTTTGAATGTTTTATCAAACACATGTCTCACACATATACTAAGGTATTTAATTTGTTAATTATTTATGCCTACATGTTCACAAATACTTAAAAGGTTCAATTTTTTCCTATATTGCTATTGTTTTCTAATTTGTAAATTAGTATATTGGATGATATATTGATGATTAATATTGTTTACATTGACTTATTATTTAGAATTTTGTAGATTGTTAGGTGATGTTATATTACCGACGTCAAATTTTTTTCCACACACATATCGAGAAATATATGTGATTATAAAAGAAATTGGAATGGACTATCAGGCTATTGATGTATGTCCTAATGATCATATCATATATTATGGACAATATGAATTAGAAAATGAATGTCCACAATGTCAAATAAGTAGATATCGAGCTGATAAAGAGTCAAAGAAGGTGTCTCGCAAAGTTCTTCGTTATATTCTGATAATTCCACGTTTTCAGCGGTTGTTCAGGTGCCAAAGTATAGCACAATTTATGGATTTCCATGCAAAGAACAGAAGTCAAGATGATGTTCTTCGAATGCCTGCAGATGGTTCTGCATTGAACTACATCGAAGAAAAGTGGCCAATTTTTAAATAAGAACCTCGTAATGTTAGACTTTCGTTGGCAGCTGATGGTGTTAATCCATTTGGAGAGCTTTGTTCTACGTACTCAGTGTGGCATGTTTTTGTTATAAACAATAACCTTCCTCCTTGGATGTTGATCAAGAGAGAGAACACAATGTTGGCAATGATTGTTCCAGGTATTTAATTATCTTTTATTTTCTTTAAAGTATGACAAAATATTTCATTTATTTGTTTCGTGCATGGTAAGTATTTCTTTTATATATCACGACATCTAGATAAGTATAATTAATGATGCAGTATGTTGAACCAATTAGGTAGGTACCAGGTTAAATATATGAACCTATATATTGAGCCTCTCATCGATGAGTTGTTAAAGTTATGGGTTGGCGTCACTATGTATGGCATCTCTAGACCAATAGGGAAAAAACGATTTCAATTCCATGGAATACTATCATGGACAATTCATGATGCTCCCGGGTTAACACATTTTTGTGGTATATTGTTACTTTATTTTGTAATTTAATATTACATATATTTATTGAAAAAATCATGCATTATTTTAAATTGTAACTCTAATTTGACGCTACATTTATTCATATATCTTGTAGGTCTTCAAACAAAGGGTAAATTTGCATTCCCAGATTGTGGTTCGAGGATAAAATCTCGTCATTCAAGGAGTTTAGAAAAGGAAGTGTTTGATGAGTATAGGCACTTTCTGCCTAAGAACCATAGTTATCGAACTACGAACAAAACAAAATTCAATGGTAAAGAAGAAAACGGAAAAAAACCACGGAGAACGACACCTCGCCTATGGAAGTTGGAATATATTAGAAATCGTCAAGGTACGAAAATTATTTATGTATGACCTATTATATAAATCTTTGGTTAATTTCATTAGTATTAATTTCATTTTGTCCCATTAATTAGTGTTAATTTCAATTTGTTGATGTTTCATGAATGTCGTTAAGGCACAAATGGGCTTCCACGAGGAATGAAAAGTTACCCGATGCAATTCAGTAGATTTCCATACTACGAGCACCTACAAATAGTTCATTTGTTTGATACAATGCATATCGGGAAGAACATAACAAAATTGTTATGGAGAATATTAGATGGAAGGACTGACAAAGAGAGAATTGGAAAGATTTGTTGTGCCATCCAGGAAGCTAATTACGCATTGCAAAGTGTTATTATTAATTCTAATGGTGATGGTCGTGAACAAAATACTAGTCTTCCTTGTTTATTGACGGAGCAACAAACCAATATTGTAAAAGAGATCATTCGAAAAATTAGGTTTTCGACGGGGTTTTCTTCGAACATAAAAGATATCTTAACTAAAAAAGGTGATTTTGGTGGGGTTAAAACACATGATTGGCATACATTCATTAAGGTAATTAGTAGGTTATAATATAATTCCTTATTGGTACACATTTTTTGGAAACAAATAATAATTTGTTTTTTGTTACAGTATGTTCTACCTTTATCTCTCCCAGACGACTTTGACAACAACATAAAACAAATTATTTATGTACTTGGAAAATACATGAGATAAGTATTATTTT
Organism: Picea engelmannii; assembly: GCA_009831015.1. Classification (NCBI taxonomy): domain Eukaryota; kingdom Viridiplantae; phylum Streptophyta; class Pinopsida; order Pinales; family Pinaceae; genus Picea; species Picea engelmannii. The sequence goes on along the minus strand of ML780287.1, from coordinate 266,505 downwards.
ATAAGGAAAATGTACTTCTTATGTGATTTGTAGCGGAACTTATTGACATATTATCTTTTATCTACAAATTTATGTATGCCTTGATATTATTTTATTTCATCGACATTTGTAGGTGGCTATCATCAAAAGAAATCCATAAAGAAGATATAAGGTATTGGAAGAGAGAAATTCCCCGACTAATGTGTCAAATGCAACAGTCTCTATCTCCAGCATTTTTTAATGAACAAGAACACTACCTCATACACCAAGCTGAGGAGATTGAATTATGTGAACCATTACACACAAGGTCGATGTGGATGGTGGAGAGTCACTTGAAGTCACTGAAGACTTTTGTTAGACAAAGAGAACGTCTGGAGGGTTCTATGGTCGAGAGATATATGGTATATCAATGCATGGTGTATATTAGTCAATATCCACCTAAATTAGCAAAAAATATGAATGTGCCTCGCATTTGGCATCTCGACTCCATCAACAAATTTGAAGGGGAGGTCCTATTGGGGAAAGGTAAAATGAGGACTGTGAAAGGTAATTATTATATGTTGACGTAGATTTAATATATTACACATTTATTAAATTGTTCCTTTATTAACAATAACTAATTAATGATATTAAATTGTTATGCTATCATATAGTTTCTCGAGAGTGGGATGCTTTACATTTATACATTGCAAACAAACTTGATTGGATGGAGCATTGGATAAAATATACTGAAGAATACTTCAGTAGGTTATCATGGGAAGGGGTGAGTAAGATGATTAAAACAATACATCGTCATCAAGATCAATTTTCTGATCTTACATCAAAGGAAGTTGATTTAGCCTTTGGTTTAAAAGATAAACAGGCAAGTTAAATTTTTTACCCACATTTTCCTAGTTTTTTTCCCAATTTTTCAATGTATTTGGTTTGTTTAATTATTGAAATATATATTTAGTAAGTCCTATATGAGGATTATTAATTGGCAATTTATTTTTTACTTGTTGTCCATATTGCAGTTGAAACATCACAAGGCTATGTGGTGTAATGGTCGTAAATTGCATATCAAAATGTTGGATGATAAGATGAAAACCTCTGATTGTGGGATAACTGCAGTGTTTAAGGTCACCAACATTTCCTCTAGAAGTGACAGAAATCTGAAAGAAACTGAGAATAGGTACTATGGCCATTTGGAGGATATAATTGAGTGTGATTTTAATTCCTTTAAAATTGTTTTGCTTGAGGTTAAATGGTACAGGGTACGGATGCATGAATGTGATCCTGAAAGAATTGTTATTGAGCATGATAATGGATTTACCATAGTTAATACAAGGGAATTTGAACTGGGTATAGAGCCTTATGTTCTTCCAAGTCAATGTGAGCAAGTATTTTACTCAAAGGTACCTGGTAAAGCAGGTTGGTCATACGTTGTTAGATATGATCCAGGAGGAAGACCAATAAAGTACAATCATGTAGTCAAGGATGAAGATAATAATGAGGAAGAAAATCATGATTATGCACATCAGGAGCAGGTGGCTCATGTAGTCTATGTTTCAGACGGAGAAGTTGAAGAAGTTGATCATCCAAATGTAGGAGACGACGATCTCATTAACGATATCAATAACTATAGTAGCAAAAATGACATTGATGATGATGTTGATAGGAATGAGCCTTTCACCAATATCGATCAGAACCAAATCCTGATACAGATGTTGAGTTGGATGAAGAAGAAGATGACAAATATTTAATTGTTGAAAAGAAGAGGTATGTGTTTATATCTTTTATATGATCTTTACATGTTTTTATTTTGTATAATATAGTATATGATACATGTTCTTTAAAATTTAAAATTAAGTAATATGGGAAAATTGAGAGTGATGTGAGGGGGGAGGCATAATTAGAGCTTCCACCTTCACGTGGTTGCCCCTGTTTAGTAGAGAATAAACTATTCTCGAAACCAAGAGGAGCTATGCACGACTACACCTAATCATACCAACAATGTAGGTATGTCCATCATCAATTCATCATTATCATTCTCAAAATTATCATTCTCGAATTATCTTATACAAATTTTACAAGGAAATTGTACTAGGACTAGACATGGGCAACAGTGACCTATGAATGGGGCCAACGTTGAAATTTTTTCAAACTATTTCTGACTGCATTGAAATTTGACATGGATAGAATATTTGCATGCCTTAACGATATGGGAGGGTTTCTGGACTCAAATTTGACTCACACGCCCACTTTCTTCCATCATCAATTCATCATGTAAATCATAAACCTTAATTTAGTGGAGTCATCGATTTTTTCCAAGTGAATGGATGTGTTGTTGTTGACATGGAATGGGACAACACATGTACCTTCTTAATTTTCTTCCTTCACTTGATGTGGGCCTAGTCATTCCTAGCCTTGAATTGAAGGTTGCCCCTAGTCTTAGTCATCACCCTTCATGACAGTTGTCACCCAACAATCATTATATCACAAGGTTGGAGGCATATGGGCATTGGGATCATGAGGCTTTATAACCCTACAGTAACAAGAGACATTAATTGAACTTTGACTATATTGAAAGGTGTGTGCAATTGAAAATACTAACAACCCAAAACTAAAAGGGATCAATACAAAGATTGTTAATGAGAGGTGATCTGGACGTGGTGTGTAGGAATAGGCCCAACACCTTCAAAATTATCATTCTCCAAATATCTTATAAAAAATTTAGTAATTCCAATGTACTAGGACTAGACACGGGCAACAATGACCTGTGAATGGGGCCAACGTTGAAATTTTTTCAAACTGTTTCTGAATGCATTGAAATTTGACATGGATAGAATATTTTCATGCCTTAATGATATGGGAGGGTTTTTGGACTCAAATTTGACTCACACCCACTTTCTTCCATCATCAATTCATCATGTAAACCATAAACCCTAATTTAGTGGAGTCATCGATTTGTCAGGTTTCAGTGTTCCCAGTGAATGGATGCATTGTTGTTGACATGGAATGGGACAACACATGTACCTTCTTAATTTTTTTCCTTCACTTGATGTGGGCTTGGTCATTGCCAACCTTGAATTTAAATTTTCCCCTAGTCTTAGTCATCACCCTTCATGACAGTTGTCACCCAACGATCGTTAGATCACAGGGTCATTAGTCATCTCCAAGTATCTTCCTTAGAAGCATATTCTAGGTCACTTAACCCACTTCTAGGTCACTTAACCCATTTCTAGGTCACTTAACCTATTTCTAAGTCACTTAACCCATTTCTAGGTCACTTAACCTATTTCTAAGTCACTTAACCCATTTCTAGGTCACTTAACCTATTTTCCTCATTTTTAGGGTTAACCACTTTCCATAATTATAAATTTCTCCATTAATTTATCATTTAAATATTCTTCCTTGACTTTGTCACTTTTCTTTACCATTTAAATAATAATTTCTTTTTTTCAAGATTCTTTGACTTCTTTGACCTTTTGGGGCTTCAAGCCTACATATGAGGGTCCTCCAACTTTGTAAGACCATAACTCTCAAACCATGAGGAGTTATGTTTGACATGTTGACTACTCCATTGTCTTCCTTTCCCCAAAAAAACTCTAATGAATAACTTTCCCATGCATCTTATGGCCATATATATGAGTTAAATTCCCATTTTGAAATAGGCCACTTACATCATATAACATTGGCCAATCATGCCAAAGGCTCAATCAATCGGTCATTTTTTTCATGCTTTCCTTGGGTACATGTAACATTGTTAAGGATATTTGGTCACGATGAGACACATGAATTGCAATTACAAGGATGATTATAGGCCCAACTTCAAATATTGAGCATAACAAGAATGATCCTCGGGGCCTAAGCCATCAATTGACGATGAAGAACTAAGGATTTAGTCCCTAATACATGATTCATGAGCCCTAATTGTGGATATACATGGCCTATTTTTTAAGTTACAAGGATTGATTGTATCTTTAGGGCCTAAAAAGGATCCATATTTCCTAATTAAGTACATTTGTGGCCTAATTATGGATCTAAAACACATGATTAGGTATATATAGAGAATAATTAGGGAATTAAAGGGCCTTGTTTGTTTTCCTCCTAGTTTTCTTTGGGATTCTTTCTTCTTCTACTTCATCCTCCTCTTATTGTTGGTGTTCCTTTTTCCAATTCAAAACTACATAGGGTTGAGATAAAATGCTATGTGGAGAGGAGTTAGAGGCATAAGAAGAGGAATTAGAGGAACCAAAGGGGGAATTAGGTCAAAAAAAGGAATACAATGTGAAACCAATAGCACAGGCTCACATGAATTCTGCCAAAAACTTCTCTTTTATTAATAATTGAAATAGAATTCCCCAAATGTTGGGTATTTTGTATTTTCCATTGTATATTTTTTGTTCTTTTACTGAAAATTTGTTTGCAGTAAATATTGTACAAGATTAAAATCTACACCAAATCCCTCACCTCCTATTACAAGGGAAAGGAAAATTAATCATGACCAAAATGAATATGAAGTAGAAACATATGCTTGACTAGAACATCAGGCAACTATTGAATTTCCCCCAATTAGAAGAGGAAATTAAGTGGATAATCATAGGTTTATCCCTACAAGTGGATTCCATCAACCCTAATAGAAGGTCATTTAGAAGGCACCTTTTAGCACTTACGGATTACTTGTGCTTTCTTAGTATGTCTTAGGGGCAAGCCTTTGTTTTTTGTTCTTAACTAATTATAATAATGAATAAATTGACAAGAAACCCCCTATGAGATATTCAAGTGATTCATGTGAAATTTATAAAACTTACACATGCCTACGCAAGGTGTTCCCCATCCTCTAGAAATATTCAACATTATTGATAACATTCTTTTGTCACTTATTTTTGTCTAACACTTATGGTATTGTGAATAATTTACTTTCTAGTTGAATTCCAAAAGCCAAATATATAACAACAAAGTTTCACTGAGCTAAAGGTAATGAAGTAAATTATGGGAGAACCTATTGAAGAGTACGACTAGAGATTCCAATATCTATTTCACATATCAAGGTACAAAATATATGATACCTAGCTACATAATGACAAAGATCCTCCTCTTGCAGGAAAGATAATACTTTCAAAGGAATGTTTTGGTGCAAGCCATCATAATCAATTCAATGGCTAGGTACCTTGGAAACATAGGTTCCTAGGTCACACCTAATGCTACTTTCAATCCAACTCTAGGGATAACAAAACACAAACGACCATTTTTCTAATGAGTCCTATAACCATTGGGAAAGGGGTTACACCTAACCCCTACATTAATGACTTCCTTCCCTAAGAGATATTTAAGTGATTCATATGAAATTTATAAAACTTACGCACACCTACCCAAGGTGTACTACCCCATCCTCTAGAAATATTCAAAATTATTGATAACATTCTTCTAGGAGAGATAAAGGGTGTACAATATCATCCATTAAGGTGTACAGTATCAAATGATCAAATTCTACATTACAATTAAGGTGATTTCATCAAGGATCAAATGGATCAATGATCAAATTCTATTAGGGGGTTAGTGTGTTCAAAGTAATAATGTATTAAGGGTACAGTTTATGAGAGGGTTAATTTGTTTGAGATAATAATGTATTAAGGGGTTAATGCATTTATAGGGGACTGGTGTGTTTGGGATTATAGTTTCTTATGGGGTTCATGTCTTCATGGTTTTTCAAGGGTTAGGCATGCCAAGGTTCATAGGGATTAGGGGGTACACAATGTCCAGGACCATAATAATTAGTGGTCATAGTATATTGGTGGATTAGTGGTTAGTGGCAATAGTGCCTTAGGGGTTAACATGATTTTTTGGGTCATAATGTGTGAGGCAGTGATTGGGTTAGAGGAGACCATTTAATTCAAGGTTCATGGATATTGGGGGGTATATTATGTCCAAGGGGGCTTATAGTGATCGATATTTTATACCATGACATGATAATTTAATGTCAAATATATTGTTGACCATATATGACATATTAATTAACCTCATAGGGGTTAAGAGTCATAGTGTATTAGTAGAGTCAATATATTATGATGTTACTATGTTTAGATCCATAATGTATTCATTTTTTAGTGTGTTTGAGATCACACTATGTTCACTAGGGTTGATTGTTTCAAGAGTCATAGGGATCAAAGGGTGTACCATTCTCAAGTTGATATTGATTGGGGGTTATCATAT
>ML780287.1:239607-260100 GCA_009831015.1 Picea engelmannii | reverse complement strand
TAATAGGGATTCATTGTGTTCAAATTCATAATTATTAGGAGGTGATTTCATCAAGGATCAAATGGATCAATGATCAAATTCTATTAGGGGGTTAGTGTGTTCAAAGTAATAATGTATTAAGGGTTCAATGTATGAGAGGGTTATTTTGTTTGAGATAATCATGCCTTAAGGGGTTAATGCATTTATAGGGGACTAGTGTGTTTGGGATTACAGTTTCTTAGGGGGTTCATGTATTCATGGTTTCTTAATGAAACATGATGATCATTTAAAGGGTTAGGCATGTCAAGGTTCATAGGGATCAGTGGGTACACAATGTCTAGGACGATAATTATGACTGGTCATAGCATATTAGTGGCTTAATGGTTAGTGGTCATAGTGCCTTAGGGGTTAACATGATTTTTTGGGTCATAATGTGTGAGGGGGTGATTGGGTTAGGGGAGACCATTTAATTCAAGGTTCATGGATATTAGGGGGTATACTATGTCCAAGGAGGGTTATAGTGATCGATATTTTATACCATGACATGATACTTTGATGCCAAAGATATTGTTGACCATAAATGACATATTAATTAACCTCATACTTTTCTAAATGCATCATAATAATAATTTGAAATAAATAAAAAGGGTGAATTAAGAGATCAAGAGTTATAGGGGTTAAGAGTCATAGTGTATTAGAAGGGTCAATCTATTATGATGTTACTATGTTCATAACCATAATGTATTCATATTTTAGTGTGTTTGAGGTCACACTATGTTCACTGGGGGCGATTGTTTCAAGAGTCATAGGGATCAGAGGGTATACCATGTTCAAGTTGATAGTGATTGGGGGTTATAGAGTAGTTCCCGGAATCCCTTCTTCCCTCATCACCAAGGATGTATCCATGACTATGCCTAGAAATGAGGATGAATCCATCCAAAAGGAACAATTGTAAAATATTATTTATTCCCAATTGGGGTATCTCTATATTATCCTTCCTAATGCCCCTCGCTCTCAATTGGGTGACAAGGATGTATCCATGACGATATCTCGGGGGCTATGAGTTAGGGATTTTATGTCTCGGGGAATATGAGTTAGGTATTATTAGTCTTGGGGGCTATGAGTTAGGGATTATATATATATAATATGTATTATATATAAATAATAATAAAAACAAAACAACATACAAAAAACAAAAACAAAACAACATACAAAAAAAACCAAATACAAATCGCACACTACTACACTTGCGTGCAGATTTGGAGTTGCTCGCACTCACCACTACACAAGAGAATGGATATTGGAGAGGAGAGGATCAGACGTGCAAAATGGAAGGGAGAGGAGGATGGGAGAAGGAGGATAAGGAGGGAGAGGTGCACAAGAGGAGGCTAGGGCACACGTATTTGCATGCAGAGTGGAAGGGAAATGAGGACAGGAGAAGGAGGAGAAGGAGGGAGAGGTGCATGGGAGGAGGGCACACGGGAGGAGGCTAGGGCACATAAATTTTCACCAAAGAAGGGCACATGCACATGGGAGGAGGGAACATGGATTTTCACGGGAGGAGGGCACACGGTTTTGCACCAGAGGAGGGCACACGACCGGAGGAAATGGTTTGACTTTTTCTCCTATCTCTTGAGTGTGCATGATAATTGTTTGATGAAATGCTTGATAGAAATTCTTGATATAATTCTTGATGAAATGCTTGATAGAATGCTTGATGAAACACTAAGTCATCCTTTTAAAATGCACATGGATGGTTTAAAAATAACTGAAATAAGATTAACATATATACCAAAGGAAAATGAGATAAAACGAAGAGAGTGGATGAAGGAGAAAAAGGAAAAAAAAATGAAGGCCTCTTGGACTTGTCCTCGTATAAATAAGCAACTAATAAACAAGACAATGAATGCACAACTCTGATAAACATAACATATGAGAATACCATATGGAAGAACCCCAACATTCTTATGGAGAAGAGAAAGAGAGAAGGGGTACAGTATCATCCATTAAGGGGGTGCAGTATCATCCATTAAGGTGTACAGTATGTTCTACATTTATCTCTCCCATACGACTTCTAATTATTGATATCCCCCTATAATGATCTTCTTAGGTGAATTTTTCTTTGCAAAATCCACCTAATTGTGATGGGATGTTCACATTACAACTTACATATCCCAATTACAACATATTATTTCAGTAATGGTCCCTCAATAGAATTCAATACCCTTAATATCATTAAAAGTTTCATGTAAGCAAGTTGCAATGAGCAAAAAATATTACTATGTTTGACATGCCATTTTCTTCATTGCCTTTGTCTCCATAGAACAATAATAACAAATAACCTTTCTCATGTGTCTGAGGCACCCATTTAGGGAGATGTTGGTTCCATGGTATTAAACTAACTTTCCATGCCAAAGGATTCAATAAGCAACTCATTTTATCCATGGTTACAATGGGTGCATGGTTCTTTGGAGAGACCACTTAGTTAACATGAAACATATGCTATAGTTTATGGACCCTGACTCTAGGGAATCATTTGGTTGGTAGGATTTTGGTAGCTTTCAAGACTCTTATCTCTACAAGGATCATACAAAAGTTCTTCAATAAGGGGGGGAATCATTTTTCCCTTGTTTGGAATGTGATATACTATGTTGGATATCTCCATGGAAAATGACCACAACCTTTCTCACATATCTTATTTCCATAATTACTCCAAAAACCCATTTTACAAGTTCCCATTTCCATCGAAAAAAACTAACCCACCATGCCTTTGACCAACTTTAGCTAGCAGGTGATTTTCACCATGCTCACTCGAAACATGTGGTTCCTTACAAAGACCACATAATCACTATGATATACACACAATAAAACTAATGGATCTCAATTGTGTCATAGTGTTTGATCAATATGTCCTTCATAGTTTTCAAGGACTTTGTCCCTAAAAGGATCCTAAAATTGAACTTCAAAAGGGAAAAAACATATCTTTATTTGACGTAGTGCTTGCTTCATTTATTTGTGTCGATGGAACAACACTGACAACAAAATTATCATGCCATGCATGGTAGTTGTTTTTCTTGGAAGAGGCCAATTACTTGGTGAAACATTGACTTGTCATGACAAAGGCTCTAATTACTAGGTCATTTTTTCCATGCTATGCTCAAGGACATGATTCTAAGTGGAGGCCATTTATTTTTGTGAGATACACATGCAACGACTTATGGATCCTAATTTTAACAGACCATTTGATTGGTAGTCACGATTCTATCCCTATAAATCCCCTATAAGTGACCTTCAACAAATGAAAAAATGAGTGCCTTTGTTGGACATCTTGTCTACTCCATGGTCTTCCTTTCCCCAATTAAGGACATTTGTGGCCTAGTTATGGATCTAGAACACATGATTAGGTATATATATATATATAGCCTAATTAGGGAATTAAAGGGCCTTGTTTTCTTTCCTCCTAGTTTTCTTTGGGATTCTTTATTCTTCTTATTCATCCTCCTCTTATTGTTGGTATGCTGTTTTCCAATTCAACACTACATAGGGTTGAGAGAAAATGTTATTTGGGATTGAAACGTTCTAACAAGATTCTTCACAAGTTTAAGGTTTGCACACCTGCAAGTTCCATTGTTCATGCTTTCAATAGTTTAAATTACCCCTTGAAGCATGTGAGCATATTTTCCATGTAGTTTCCACATGGAAACTCTGCCCACATGCATGTGGGCAGAGTTGTAGCATCTACAACTCTTTCCATAGGCCTTTGGGAAGAGTTTCTACATGGAAACTTTGTGCACATGCCTATGGGAAGAGTTGTAGCTAATGACATATTAGGATGATGGATTCAACGAGATAGAGACTCAAGGAAAAATTTATTTGCCCTGTCAAAACGGTCTCATAAGGTCATGACTAAACAATGTGGTGGGTATATTTCTTATAAGAAGTTCATGGTTTTGAAAAAAGGGAAACGCACAATAATATAAATCCACCCTAATTATTTCTTGAGGGAGAAACAAGGGGACTATGATACCACAATAGAGGAAGAGGAAAGGGGATTTTTGGTTGATTTATCATTATCATTTTCCTTGGGGTACTATCTTTTCTTGCCTATGTATCCTTACAACGTTCCCATCAATCTTTGACTTTTGGGTTGGTTTAAGTAAAATTCTCATATGTGTCATATCCTGAGGAAGAGAGAGGGGTCTCATGAAAGAAAATGTTTTGCATTGTCTTTCCCATGTAGGATGGTTGGAGAGAAACCATGCTTAAAATTTCCACAATAGTTGAGACAATCCTTTAGACCTACAACCCAATTATTGTTCCTCATTGATTGTTCCACATTGATTGTTCAAATTTCACCACTAAAGTGTACGGAGGTATACATACCCTACTCCCCTTTGGATTTGAATTTGTGACCTCTTAGGAAGAAACACATGTTCTTAACCATGTGCTTCCATAGAAGGCGCTTTCCAAATATGTAAAATTCGCCACTAAAGGTGCTTTCCAAATATGTGAAATTCCAGGATCATGGATTTCCAAACTATCGATCCCCACTCGAACTCTTTGATAGGTCTCAAATCCATTTATCCACTGAGCATTGGGGGATATGCAACTTTATGCAACTTATATGCAAATATATGCAACTTTATGCAACTAATAATATGAAACGTTATGCAACAATGCAACTATATTGCAACTATATTGCAACAATTTCATATGCAACTATATGCAAATATGCAACTATATGCAACTATGCAACATGCAACTTATGCAACTTAAGCAACTTTATGGAACTTATGCAACTTTACGCAAATTTATGCAACATGCAACTTTATGCAAAAATGCAAGTTATGCAACTTTATGCAACTTTACACAACATGCAACTTTATGCAACAATGCAACTTACGCAACTTTACGCATCTTTATGCAACTTTACGCAACTTTATGAAACATGCAACTTTATGCAACTTTACGCAAATTTATGCAACATGCAACTTTATGCAACATTGCAACTTATGCAACTATGCAACTATATGCAACTTATGAAACTATGCAACTATATGCAACTTATGAAACTATATGCAACTTATGAATGTGTGACCTATATCCTCCTAATGCAACTTATGAATGCAACTATATCCTCCTAATGGCTCTAAGTTCCTTCTTAGAGGCCTTGAGAGCCAACTATGATGCATAAAACCTATGAATGGTGCCCATATCCCACCCACAGGCCAAAGATCCCTTAGAGATGGTCTATGTGGTACTTCAAGGATTTGTTCATAACGATTGAGATCAAGAATATTTGTACAGGGCCTAGGTCACTTGTTTTCCTACCTCATCCATGGTATATCTCCTGATACGAAATCTTATTTTCCATAATATATTAATGGTGCACACATTCCCAATAGAAGGACTTAGTCTTTTCCAGTAGGCACGAGAAAGATTGTTTTAGAGCATAAGGCCCTTGTTTTCCTCCCCCAAATATGGTATGTGCCTTGGACTTCATTTGTGGTGCAAAAAACCTCCTAATGGCTCCCATATCTCTCCAAGAGGCCAAGAATCCATAAAAAAGGAACTGTGTGGTTGTTCAAGGCCTAGTTCACTGACTTTGATCTCAATAATATTTATTTTATGCCAAAGTTCCTTGTTTTCCTCCCCTAGTCATGGCATAAGCCCACAATACTTTCTTATTATGAAAAATGTACTATTGGCATGAAATATCCCACATGGAGGTGAAATATCCCCTACAAGTGTCTTGTGTGGTTGTACAAAGACTACATCGCAAATATCAACGAGAAGATTGAAATTGGGCCTAAGTATCTTATGTTCTTTCCCTAACCATGGGTAAGATCCAAAGTGCCATATGTGATGTCCAAAACTTGTGAATAGTGATTGTATCCCACCTAAAGTCCATAGATCACTTAAAGAGGATCTGTGTGGTGGTTTGAGGCCTTGTTCATGGCCATTAAGGACGAGAAGAGTTTTTTATTAAAGTGAAGTCAAGAGAGTTATGCAATCAAGTTTTTAGCTAAGCCTTATTGAGAGTGCATTAATGTAAAATTTATAAAAGGGGAATTTATTGAGTCAAATCAAAGTGGGAGTCAAAGTTTGTAAAAAGGTTTGTAAAAACCCATTGATGCTTAAATCTATCAGGATCGAAACGACAACCTCACGAGGATATGAATCCCCCTGCATTTTTAAAGAGGTGGTTCTCCTCTTTGGATAAAATATATATCTTTGAATATCTTGGATTAGGAGAGTGTTATGCAACAAACCCTAAATATTTATTTCTTGATATTATGAAATAAAATGGTTCTTCAACAACCTGAATACAATCTTTTTGTGCAGCAAAAGTCTTTTTACAATAAGAAAAGATTGAAGGAGGGCTTCAACATCATAATTAAATTGTGATCAACATCACACACAATCTTCTTAATCATATATAAATACATCCATGTCTTCTTCATGAAAAATAGGAGAGAATAATTTGATCATCTCAAAGAATTTTAAAAGAGTACTGCTATCAATATCAAAAGAGAATTTGATAGGTCAACCTCAAATATTTCATATTTAAAACTCAAAGTTACAAGATACAGTCAAGATCAACCCCGAAGAATTTTTTTGTGCATCTTATTCATGAAAAATGTTCTTCATTACAAAATCTTTGACAGTCATGTATATGGTTGTAAATACTCCATGATCATACAAGAAAATTATTTTGGAAGAATACAAGAAGAACACTCAAGAACTCAGCCTTGTGCCCAATTCAGAGACTCAAGCATAAAGCTATGAGAAATGGTGTAGAAGAATATAAAGAGTGGAGAAGATGGAGATCTCTTTTCTTTGATTAGAAGCTTGGTTGTGTATTCATGACTACAACTTTTTCTTCCTCTGATCTTTTTCTCTGCCCCTCTGACAATTCTGATTCTTAGGAACCTTTGATGAAGCCTTGTTCTCTTTTTAAGATCAGATTTTCTAACTACTTGAGTAGTTAGGGTTTCTCCCTTCTAGAAATTCTCGTACTAGTTTCTTATTGAAAATTTCCTTTAATTAATGTCTCATTAATGAACTCGCATCACTCTATGACGTTGATTTCCATAGTAATGATGATGCTAAACACCGTTCCAAAACATCGATGCATATATTCAAAATTATGCTTACGGTATAAGAAAATTGATGCATATATTCATAGTAATGATGATGCTAAACATGGTGTTTAGTATATTTGGCTAAGTGTTGGAGGAGTTACATAGTAAAGATTAGTAAAAAGATTTGTGTGTATTATGAAGGTGGCAGAAGCAAAGTGCATTGTGAGGGTAGTAGAGATAAAACATACTCTTAAGAAATATCACCAACCCGCCAACCCAAGGTAAGCCATAGTAAATAAGACTATGTCTGGAAAGTATATAATGGATCACATGAAATATGGAAAGAAATATGGAAAATATGAAAAATAAAAATAAATATATGGGAAATAAACGGAATTGCGTGAAATTTGGGAAACGAAAAAAAGGGAAAAGGAAATAAATGGAAAAATGGAATAATGGAAATGGAAAGGAAAATAAAAAGAAATGGGAAAATAAAGGAAAAGGGAAATGAATGTGAATGTGGAAAGGAATAAGGAAAAATGTTTAAGTGTGGAAAATGGTAAGGGGAATATGAAAGTAATGAGACAAAGGGAAAAATGACTAAGTATAAAATGAGAGAATGAGTAAAGGTAAAGAAAAAGGAGAGGAGAGAACATGTTACTTACAACATTTTTCATATTTCTTCTTGTAATACCTCCATTGGACTTCTGGATAGATGTTTATCTTGGTCATGGAGACTCGGATTTTGATTCCATGAAATGCATGGCGAAGTTGATACTCAGGGCTATGCAATGAACATATAATAGTTCAAAAATATTTATATTCCAATATCATTTTGTTTCTATTCCAGGAGTGGGAACATATATGTGACCAAATTTTGGTAAAAAAACCTTAGTCACATTAATGTAATGTAATGGGCATCAATGATTTAAAGTAAAGGGTCCATGTTGACATAATGTTAAGAGTAGGGTAAATAATGTATGAGTGGTCAATAATAGTTGACAAGTTTTTGGTAAATTAAGTTAGAGACTCAAAATTTAAATATGTCATTGAAGTCTTGTAAAAGTTTCTATTTGAGAAAAAAGTTTCAAGTATTGCTATAGTGGAATACTTTGAGTGCATGATGCATGTTACCCGACACTTTTATCATTATTGTATTTGAAATATGGGTGCATGATTGGTTTTACCCGACACCATGTGTTTATTATGTTATTTCTTTGGCAAGCAAGAGTGAATCATTATCATTTTTAAAAATGGGTAAAGGAGGAAAAAGGATTCAAAGAACTAATCAAGAAGTTGAAATACTACAATAAGATCTTGATGATGCTTTGCAAGAAATAGATAGGTTACAGAAGCAAAATAATTCCATAATTGGAAAAGTTGCAGAATTCAAATCACGAGATAATGAACCTTATCATGAACTTGTTAGTTTTTCTACACAACACATCAACACATTAGAAAAAAAGTTGAAATCACTAGATCAATTTGTAAATGATATTTTCAAAATTCAAGATCAAAAGGATAAATTAATAGACTTATTACAGCAAGAATTGTTGGCAAAGGAAAATGTGTTGTTAGAACTCAAAAGTGAAGTAAATTAGTTAAAACAAGAGAAAGTACAGTGTGATGCAATCTGTGATACAAGTGACCTGATTTAGAAGATTGATAGTTCTTGTGATACTTGTTATTTGGTTGATGATAATAATGTTGATGTACATATATCTCTATCTTGTTCTGAGACTCCAAACGATTATCCTAATTATATTTCTAAAGATATTGAATATTTTAGTGAAGATGTTGAAATAGGTTGTTTTGAAAGGCTCACAAAGGGAATAGGCTCAAAACTTATGAATAAAATGGGTTTTGAAAGCAAAGGTTTAGGCAAGAATTGTCAAGATATATAAAATCTCATACAAATATGTGTAAGACCAAAAAATGAATATCGTGTTCATGAAGGGAAAACAAGCAATGCAACTATTAAGTTTGTGAAAGAAGATGAAAATAGGTGAATCATCTACAAGTAGAAGCAGTAGCAATGAACCAGGAACAATGTTGCAGAAATTGTAGCAAAATAGGGCATGCAAAGGAAAAAAGTTGGAGCTTGCATCCCTGCAATATTTATGGCCTTACAAATCATGATCATCACAAGTGTTGG
This sequence comes from Picea engelmannii, assembly GCA_009831015.1. Taxonomy (NCBI): domain Eukaryota; kingdom Viridiplantae; phylum Streptophyta; class Pinopsida; order Pinales; family Pinaceae; genus Picea; species Picea engelmannii. Next base: position 250,881 of record ML780287.1, on the reverse strand, counting down.
AATAAAAAATATCAAATCCTCACATACAGGTACAATGTGGTTAGATAGATGTCCTTAAATGGAAATGTTGTTTTTATGTTGAAAGGATTTTGCAGGGTCATGTCTTCTAATGTAAAACATTATCTCCCATACAAAGTTCATTAGTTAATTGGTCCTCCAAAAGTAAGTTAAACATTTTTAGGAAGAGTTTTCAATTTATTGAGCCATTTTTTGAGTCAAATAAATAATGAGTATTTTTGTACTGGTTCATGGTAAACCAAAAACCACTTTGTAATGATAGATTTAAGTTTGTGATTTGTCTAAAACACTTAATGTAATGAATTATTCGTAGTAAGATGAAACCACTTCGAATTTGTAATGGTTAAGGGAGAGCCAAGGAAAACCCTAGGTATGGTGTAATGGTTGAAGGGTAATCCATAGAAAACCCATGGAAGGTCAAGGGTAAGATAAAGAAATCCTTGGTATGAAGATGATATGGTTCAAATGATTGACTCAAGATCCAAAATTATCAATTAAAGATGCAACTCATGTTGATACCAGAAGATAATGACAACTAAAGAAATAGACTCAGATGAAGAAGACAAAATATGATGTAGATGAAGACAACTCAAGACATCCAGATTGAATCATAAGTATTCATTAGGGGGGAGTGTGAAGGAATAATCCATACTTATGATATGATGAAATTATTTTTAATGAAAGTAGACTTACTCTAGAATTCTACGTATGATATAATATGAGGACAGTGAGAGAAGTTGGGGATGGATATCACATAGAATCGACTAATATATTTATGGAGATATTGTGGAGATGGTTTTACCAATTAGCCAAGTTGGAAATCTTGTTATCAGCACCTCAATGCTATATAATGAGGCCCCATGTAGTGTATTGATGTAAGAGAGTGATGTATGATTATTGTACATTAATACAATGTGATATTTGATGGATATTTGGTGTTCTTATGTGTCAGTTATGTGGTTAAATGATTGTTTATTGTTTCTCATAAACCAACAAGAAACATGCAATCTTTTTACTTTTTTATAATTTTCGGCTTTATGTTATTTTTAAATTGTAATTAAGACTATAAATTGAGGACTTCAATGGATGATAAAGGAATTTTGACTCTACTCTAAGGAAAATTTTTGAAAGCTATAACAGAGAACTATTTTGAAATCTAAATTTTGATAAGATTTGACTGGAGCATAGGCATTTATGTTGGTTTGCTGAGGAATTTATGTGCATTTATTCTTTGTTGTGGATTTATCTATCTTAGTTTGAATGTATACATTCATCTAGTAAGAATTTAAATTACTATTAAGTTATCTTAAATCATTGAAGGAATTGTTTTTATTCTCGGTAAATTGCTTTGTCAGTTATTCTTAGTTGAAATATATGTTGAATTAATTCTAGATAGTTATTTTCATCTCTTTCAACTTTACGATATCTATGATTCCTGAATGTTATGATGTAGTAAAAATATCTTAGAGGACTTATTTCCAAAAGGATCACAAGTTGTGTTTTGTATTCATTTGTTGCTCGTATTGGTTATCGAGCAAGACCGGTCTCTTTAAAATATGTTAGATTAGTTTACTTTATGCATTCATTCTATAAAATCAAAAAAACATAAAAAGGGAAAGGAAAACTATTAAATCCGATCGAATGGTTGTCAGACCATTAACCCAAATGATTACTCCATACCAAATAGGGAGGATTCTAATTGGGCCTTGTCCTTGAATTTAATCCCTATTGTTGATTATTGAGAATCCATCCCCTTCAACACAGTCTTCAAATGAAAATAATTGTATTTTGATCGCAACCTGCCCTCGACGGCACAGCCGCTCTCACCAAGATCTTCTCTTTCCACGGCCCGAAGAACTCAACGGTTCTTCTCTCTTCCTATCAGATTCTCTACACCCATAGTTCACTCCTTTCTATCCTCTTTTCCTCTGCTCGGGGGATCGGGACTTCACCTCTCGCGCTACCAACCACTCAGGATTTCAACTCCCGATACCCGATGCGCCGAGATGCCGAGACTCAAGATCTCGTGATCTCGCGGTTTCGCTTCTCGCGAGTTCAGATTAACTTCACTTCGACTTTCAAGGACCGAGTCGTCGATACCCGAGTATCGCTACCTTGTCTCCTCGCGAGTTCGCGACTTATGAGACCAGTCACTTGGCTCTTCAACTCCTGATACCTGATGTCCCGAGATCACGTGCCACCTGTCCCTCCATAAAATCGACAGCTCCCACAGAATCTGGGAATCGCTACTCGCGATATCGACGTGCATGCAACTCTTGCACTCGCCAACCCCGATATGCCGATATGCGATGGTAAATGGGTTCTACTTGTGCTTGAATGTTAACTCTCTCCCAGAAGTTCAAGTCGTCGATTCTCTTCCTCCTGAAGATTCCTCCTGCTCCGAAGCTTCTCCCGTTCAGGGCTTCTCCTGGGTCTGTTCCACAATACTTGTAAGGAACTCTCCCTCTTGAGCTTTCACCAACTTTCCACTCAGAATCACTCTGATTTTAATTCTTCCATAAAATCACATACGCAGCATATGAAAGAAATACGTAACAAGACGCAAATATGCAAAGGCATAATGCCAACAACACACAGAGAATAAACATATCCATGGGATTGAATCAAGGCTTTTCTGTTCTCCTCTTCCCAGCCTTGCCTCTGAGTCTTCAATCAAACCTGCACGTCGCCTGCATGGTCCGAATAAACCAACACAGCTCTGGGTAGGTGAGAACACGAGTTCAACTACCTGGCCTCCTCAATGCACTCTATGCGGAGGAATTCAACTGCACTCTATGCAGGAATCTCCCGGCCCAGTCAGAGAAACAATGGAGACTCAATATCGTCTCTCTCCCAGATTCCTAATCTTCCATGAAATTACATATGCAGCATATACAATGAAAGCATAACAAGAAGAAAGTAAGCAACAACATAATATCAACAATACACAGAGAATAATCACAGCCATGGAATTGAATCAAAGATTTCCTATTAATTCAATATCTGTACATGGGGATTCTTCACCAGTTCTCTGCTTTGTTCTCCTTGCTCCTGAATGCTTGATAATTCTCAATAATATGAATGGCAATTCATTCAATAATACAAAGGAGGGTGCCTATATTCTGTTTTCCCTCTCGAAAGAAAAACTGTCCAATCTAGACTTAATTAAGTTATCTACTTTCATTAAATCTAATAAATGCCTCAGCTACCTAAGGACGAGAGCTTATCCGCTCAAGGTCCGTTACAATATATAAGTGTGCTTCATCACATCAATGCATTAATGTTTGGCACACCATATCAAGATGTTTCAAAATTGGTGCTAGTGCTGCCCAGCTGTTCTTTCCTTCTCCTTGCGCTGGCTCGCTTGATGGGTTGTGGATGCTCCTGCATCATACTCCTCGGCTCAAAAAGATTTCATGGGCTCCTGTCCATGAGCTACTGCACGGTGTGACCATGCTTCTGTATGACTGCCTCTGTTTCCCAGCTGGCATCCTCCACTGGGTGGTTCTTCCATTTCACCAGGCATTCAAAATATTGCTTCCGCCTGGTCTTCTTTCTTGCTCGCTTCTCCAGTATGCACTCCATCTGCGGTTCTTGTGCAACTGGTAATTGTTTCTGCCACTGGATCACTGGTTCATCAGTTCCAGTTTCTGCATCCTTGGCTCTGTATGGGTATAAGTCCGAAATATTGAAAATCGGAGATATCTCGATGCCCTCTGGCAACTCAAGCTCATATGCATTCTCCCCAAACTTCCTCAGGACTCTGCATGGCCCGATATTTTTCATATTGAGCTTGTTATATGTTCCCCTTGGGAACCTTTCTTTCCTTAAGTGTGCCAAAACCATGTCCCCAACTCCAAACTGAAGTTGTCTCTTCCTCTGGTCGGCTCTGCGCTTATATTCTTGGTTCGATTTCTGCAATCGCTGCTTCACCTGCGTGTGAAGTTCCTGCATCGCCTCAGCGAATCTTTCCACACTCGCACTGCTAGTTTCAGCCTGTTCTGACTCCCTGAGTTCAGAAAATCCCCTCGGCTGTGTCCCATACAAAATTTGGAATGGACTCTTACCTGTACTCCGATTCACCGAATCGTTGTACGTGAACTCTGCTTGTGGTAGGATCTGATCCCAACTGGTGTGATGCTCCGTCACCAGACTCCTCAATATATCTCCCAGGCTTCTATTAACCACTTTCGTCTACCCATCTGTCTGCGGATGATAAGCTGAACTAAATGCCAGATTAGTTCCCAGCTTTTTCCATAGCGTCCTCCAAAAATGACCTATGAATTTTGTATCCCTATCCGAGACTATGCTTCTCGGTAATCCATGCAATCGGACAATCTCTTTGAAAAACAAATTCGCGATGTGGGTCGCATCGTTGGTCTTATGACACAGAATAAAATGTGCCATCTTCGAAAACCTGTCCACCACCACAAAGATGGAATCAAATCCTCATTGCGTTCTCGGCAAACCCAACACAAAATCCATACTGATGGCTTCCCATGGCCTCTCAGGTATGGGCAACGGCTGATAGAACCCTGTGTTCTGCTTTCAGCCCTTCGCATGTTGACATATCTTGCACCTGTCAACAAACTGTTTGACCTCAGTGTGCATCCCCGGCCAAAAATACGATTCTCTCAGCTTGGCGAATGTTTTGTCATGCCCGAAATGACCTACTAAGCCACCGCTGTGTTTTTCCTTTACCAAATTCTCCCTCATGGAGCAATCTGGAATGCACAGTTGATTGCCTCTGAATAGAAATCCCTCCTGGATCATATATTCCAGCCACGGACTCCGATCCCTGAGAACTGGATTCTCGGCTACCTCGTATGCTTCTTTGAAGTCTGCATCACCCACTTACATATCCTTCAGATTTTAAAAACCCAAGGTCTTGACTCTGAACTCCTGCAACAATAAACATTTCCTGCTCAAGGCATCAGCCACCTTGTTAGCAGTTCCTGAAATGTGCTTTATCACAAACGTGAAATTCTGCATATACTCTACCCACTTCGCATGCTTCTAGTTCAACTTCTCCTGTTGACTCACGAACTGCAATGCGTGATTATCGTTGTACAAAACAAATTCCTTGGGTATCAAGTAATGCCTCCACTTTTTCAATGCATGTATGATGGCGTAGAACTCTTTGTTGTACGTGGAGTACTTCATCTTTGCATCATCCATCTTCTCGCTGTAGTATGCAACAGGTCTGTCATCCTGACTCAAGACCCCTCCAACAGTATATCCACTAGCATCACACTTTACTTGAAAGGTCTTCTGAAAATCTGGCAGCACCATAATTGGCTGCTCTGTAATCTTTCGCTTCAACAGATTGAAGCTCTTCTCGGCCTCGGATGTCCAATGAAAAACTTTATGCCGCTTCTTCACTGTGTCCATCATTGCTGCGCTAATTCCACTGAAATTCCGAATGAAATTTCGGTAGAAACTAGCTAAACCATGGAAGCTTCTTACCTCAAAAACATTTCTCGGCGATGGCCATTTCCTGATTACTTCAACCTTCTCAGGATCCATCTTTAATTCATTCGTCGAGATTACAAAACCCAAATAGATGAGCTATGTCTGCATGAATGAGCACTTCTTCAAATTTATCAGCAACTTCTCCTGCTGTAGCCTCCTCATCACAATGGCTAAATGCCTCAAGTGTTCATCCTTTGTCTTGCTGAATATCGGTATGTCGTCCAGGTATACGACCACAAATTTTCCAATGAATTCCCGCAGGACTTCATTCATCAGCCTCATAAAAGTGCTTGGCGCGTTTGTCAACCCAAACGGCATGACCAGCCATCCGTACAAACCCTCGTTTGTCTTGAATGTTGTCTTCCATTCATCTCCCTCTCTCATCCGGATCTGATGATATCCACTCTTGAGATCTATCTTCGAAAAGTAATTTTCCCCACTTAGGCAATCCATCAAGTCATCCATTCTTGGCAGTGGAAATCTGTACCTGATGGTAATTTTATTTATCGCCCTAGAGTCTGTACACATTCTCCAGCCTCCATCCTTCTTCGAACTCAGTACCGTTGGAATGGCACACGGACTAAGGCTCTCCCTCACCAGTCCTTTATCCTGCAGATCCTGTACCTGCCTTTTGACTTCCTCGTTCTCTTGAGGTGTCAGCCTGTACGCTGCCTTATTCGGCAAACTTGCTCCGGGTATGAGGTCAATGTGATGCCTCACACTCCGCATCGGTGGCAACGAACGAGGTAGTTTGTCCACGATGATGTCAGCGAACTCTCCTAGCAGTTCCTGAACCTCTTCTGGCAAGTCGTCCACTCTTGTGCTTGTCAGGACAATTCTTGGTTTCCTGACAACAAAGAATTGTGGATCTTCATTCTTCTCCAACTCTGTGAGAAGTTCTTTCCCACTCATGAGAAGTATTGCACTGCTCACTTCCGGCTTCACTTCTTTATCTTTTATCGGAAGTAGTCTATGGGTTCTCCCATCCTTCTCCAAGGTGTATGTGTTCATCCTTCCATCATGAACAACATTTCTATCATACTGCCACGATCTACCCAGCAGTATGTGACATACGTCCATGGGAATGACATCACACAGAATCTCATCATGATAATTCCCAATTTTAAATTTAACTAAGCATTGTTTATTGACACTTACTCGGTGTCCTTTCTGTAACCACGAGACTTTATATGGACTCGGGTGCTTAGTTGTTTCCAGCTCCAGTTTTTCCACCATCTCGGTCGAAACTAGATTGTCAGTGCTCCCACTGTCAACTATGACCTTGCACTTTCTGTCCTTGGCTGTACAAGCCGTCCTGAACAGTCTGCTCCGCTGCACTGAGATTTCCACCTCTTTCTCAGGTGTCAAAATAATCTTATGCATCCCGAGCGACCTTCCGCTGTCTGCATCTTCACCCTCAGCATCACGCCTCTGCGCCTCTGTGATGTGAGCCTTTCCTCTGTCCATTTTCCTATCTGGACAATCCACGGCTTTGTGTCCGTCTTTTCCACATGTAAAACATGTTATAATTCCTCCTCTGCCTCTTCCTATGCCTCTTCCTCTACCTCAGGTACAAGGAATTACATTGGCGTCAGCATATCCGCCACCCTGCTCAGTTTGCTGCCTCCTCAGTTTAGCATATTGTTGCCTTTGCTGTGAGGTACCACCTCTCTCAACTCTACCCTGAGGCTTCTGCCATTCCTCCTTGGGCTTCTGATATTCTTTCTGGGCAACAGCCTTGCCTCTGGGCTGACTCCTGCCTCACCCTCGCTGCCCTTGCTTGCGGCTCAGTTTCTCTTCGGCTTTCAGATCCATTTGGTAAGCATCTTCAACTGTGCGGATGATCAGCTTGCTCAATTCATCCTGAATGTCATATCTCAGACCATTCAGATACCTCACCACCTTTTCATCATCACTCTCCCGATGAACAGCTCGAATATTGAGCCTGTAAAATTCCTCGGTGTACTCCTTCACCGTCATCAACTTCTGCCTCAGGTTCTGCATGTTCCTGAACAGTGTGATCTGGTAGTCTTTCAGAATGAACTTCGCCTTCATCTTGGCGATCATCCGATCCCAGCTTTTGATCTTCTGTTTTCCCTTGGAACGTCTGTCTGCTTGTAGCTCATCCCACCATAAGGCTGCATGTCCCTTCAACTTCGTGACAGCATGTCTTATCTTCTTGTCCTCTTCGATGTCTTCGTAATCGAAGTAGGTATCGAGTGCTCGGATCCAGTCTAGCAACTCTTCTGCATTTAGACTTCCCTCATAGACGGGAATGTCCATCTTCGTCTTCGAGCTCATCCTCGAAATGGCTCTGATCATCCTTTCTGTTGATGCATCCTCTTCCGTGACTTCTTCAGCATCGTGTCCAGCTTCCTCTTCCACCTCGGAATCGCTAAACTCTCCTGCGCCGACTCCACGTCTCTGCGCGGTTTCCATCTCCTCGAGCCTTGCTCGGAGATCTCGCATCTGTCTTTCTATCTCTGGGTTCCCTGCTTGTCTACCCCTTCTTCGTGTGTCCCTGTCTTCACGATCAGGTGACTGCCTTTCCCTTCTAGGCGGCATGATGAATCTCTGTCCCTGCTACAAAAAAAAAAAAAAACAAAGATACACCTGCTCTGATACCACTTGATTGCAAGTCATGTGTATCAGAGTTCTTTCCTTTTCTCCTTCCCTTCTCTCGCCTGAGATATACAGACAAGATTTCGGGCTCTGATACCACTTGATCGCAACCTGCCCTCGAAGGCACAGCCGCTCTCACCAGGATCTTCTCTTTCCACGGCCCGAAGAACTCAACGGTTCTTCTCTCTTCCTATCGGATTCTCTGCACCCATAGTTCACTCCTTTCTATCCTCTTTTCCTCTGCTCAGGGGATCGGGACTTCGCCTCTCACGCTACCAACCACTCGGGATTTCAACTCCCGATACCTGATGCGCCGAGATGTTGAGACTCACGATCTCGTGATCTCACGGTTTCGCTTCTCGCGAGTTCAGATTAACTTCACTTCGACTTCCGAGGCCCGAGTCGCCGATACCGGAGTATCGCTACCTCATCTCCTTGCGAGTTCACGACTTATGAGACCATTCGCTTGGCTCTTCAACTCCCGAGACCTGATGTTCCGAGATCACGTGCCACCTGTCCCTCCATAAAATCGACGGCTCCCACGGAATCTGGGAATCGCTACTCGCGATATCGACGTGCATGAAACTCTTGCACTCGCCAACCCCGATATGCCGATATGCGATGGAAAATGGGTTCTACTTGCACTTGAAGGTTAACTCTCTCCTAGAAGTTCAAGTCATCGATTCTCTTCCTCCTGAAGAGTCCTCCTGCTCCGAAGCTTCTCCCGTTCAGGGCTTCTCCTGGGTCTGTTCCACAATACTTGTAAGGAACTCTCCCTCCTGAGCTTTCACCAACTTTCCACTCAGAATCACTCTGATTTCAATTCTTCCATAAAATCACATACGCAGCATATGAAAGAAATACGTAACAAGACTCAAATATGCAAAGGCATAATGCCAACAGCACACAGAGAATAAACATATCCATGGGATTGAATCAAGTCTTTTATGTTCTCCTCTTCCCAACCTTGCCTCTGAGTCTTCAATCAAACCTGCACGTCGCCTGCACGGTCCGAATAAACCAACACAGCTCTGGGTAGGTGAGAACACGAGTTCAACTACCTGGCCTCCTCAACGCACTCTATGCGGAGGAATTCAACTGCACTCTATGCAGGAATCTCCCGGCCCAGTCAGAGAAACAATGGAGACTCAATCTCGTCTCTCTCCCAGATTCCTAATCTGCCATGAAATTACATATGCAGCATATACAATGAAAGCATAACAAGAAGCAAGTAAGCAACAACATAATATCAACAATACACAGAGAATAATCACAGCCATGGAATTGAATCAAAGCTTTCCTATTAATTCAATATCTGTACATGGGGATTCTTCACCAGTTCTCTGCTGTGTTCTTCTTGCTCCTGAATTCTTGACAATTCTCAATAATCTGAATGGCAATTCCTTCAATATTACAAAGGAGGGTGCCTATATTCCGTTTTCCCTCTCGAAAGCAAAACTGTCCAATCTAGACTTAATTAAGTTATCTACTTTCATTAAATCTAATAAATGCCTCAGCTACCTAAGGACAAGAGCTTATCCGCTCAAGGTCCGTTACAATATACAAGTGCGCTTCATCACATCAATGCATTAATGTTTGGCGCACCATATCAAGATGTTTCAAAATTGGTGCTAGTGCTGCCCAGCTGTTCTTTCCTTCTCCTTGCGCTGGCTCGCTTGATGGGTTGTGGATGCTCCTGCATCATATTTATTTTCAATAATGGTCAATACTAAAGTTAACTCTTCAAGCAAGGTGTTTTGTGGTTGGGCAAGAGTGTTTTCTTGTTGTATGTGGGCATCAATATGATTGTATAGTTAATTTTGGTTTATTCATTTTGATTATAAAGAGCGCAAAGTTCAGAAAATTTTAAAGATACAAGGGAAACTTGGGAGCTAGACATGGATTCCTTCATGGCATAATTTCTAATTGTTTTGGTAATCAACCAATTGTTGTAATTTTTCTCCAAATTATTTTGGATGTATAGCCTAAATTCATAAACAAGGTGTAACACCCCTCTCGATGTTAACCTTTCAAACAACATGTTTGCGCAAAATAATAATGAATTGTTCTTCGCATAATGTAAGGTTGCACAACTTAGCATAAGGTTTATAGCCGTAACTATATATGTATGTATGTATGTATGTATTTGACAAATTCGTCAATGAATATCGAATCCTCATTTTTATTTAGTCAAATATTATATCAATTCTTAATTTTAGTGTTGGAAAGTGGGTCCAATGGTTAAGAGCATGTGTTTCCTCCTTGGAGGTCACAGGTTCAAATCCAGTGGGGGGTAGAGTATGTACACCTCCGTAGACTTTAGAAATCACATCATTGTGCGAAGGGGTTTGTTGACCTACAAACAAGGGAATCTCATACACCAATTTAATGTCTAACTTTCATAACCTTAAAATTAAAATTAAATGATGATTATTATTATTATTATTGATTGATTGATTTAAAATCTTTTAAAATATCTACTCAACTAATCATAAAATTGATCTTAAAATTTTTTTTTTTGTTAAATGCTTAATATCATAACATCTTTTATGTCAAATATGAAAAAAGAATTCAATTATTCTCTTTTATATCAAATATGAAAAGAATACAATTATTTTCTTTGGAATTTTAAAGATATTTTATAAATTTATGTAAGTATATTCATGTATAATATGATTATTATTGTTCCTATTCATCCCATCTATCATACATTGTTTCCGATTCTACCTTTTTCATCCAATTTATCATACACTATTTCATTTTAGACTAAAAGAACCACTCTCAATAAAATAATAAATATATTTTAAATTTTATTAATCAAAATATATGATATATCATAATATTCTTATCTCCTCAACAAAAGATGTATAATATGATTATTATTTTACCTATTCATCCAATCTATCATACATTATTTCCGATTTGTAATATAATTATTATTCTACCTATTTATCCAATTTATCATACATTATTTCATTTTAGACTTTAAAAAAGCCATTCTCAATAAAATATTAAGTACATTTTATTAATTAATCTATATATATATATATATATATATATATATATATATATATATATATATATATATATCAATGTGTGTTAATTAAGTTTCCAATATACTAATAATATATATTATTAATAAGTTTTATTAGTATATTGGAA
>ML780287.1:227677-239469 GCA_009831015.1 Picea engelmannii | reverse complement strand
TAAGTTTCCAATATACTAATAAAACTTATTAATAATTCTAATTATACTTTATTTTTGCAAAACTATATAATTATAAGGATTTTGACGTATAATGCAACATCTCATTCTTGCGAACACATGTTATTGACTTATTTTTTGAGGAAACTTGCGTGCAAGTGATCCGGTTATAGTACATGGCTATTTGTTTCGCTTGTAAATTCTTATGATGTTGTTGATGATTGTGATTTATTGTTATTTGATATATATGTATTAACAGATGGTATTGACGAGTTTCTCTTAGTGTGCATGACACTTGACAGATTGTGGATGCCGAGGGCATCAATGGACCTCCTTGGACTCCGGATTGAGTCAGTGAGTGGATTATATTGGTTTGATTATTTCATTTATGCATATGTGACATATGATCGATTATAGTTTGATTTTTTATATGGATCATTGACAATGTTTCGTTGATAGATGCATGTTGATGAATTCTTGCTAATTTGACTCACATAAGGAGTAAGGGGGCCAGGCACATAAACCAAACATTGAGGGAGAGGTGTGGCAGAGTCCCTATCATAGCCTACTAGCACTCTCATCGTGGCTCAAATTGTAGGTTAATGATTACCTAGTTAGATAGGTCTATGATGTCGTGAGGGTAGACTGAGATAGTCTCTCATGAAGATTATAAGGGGTGTGCAATAAGGCAAGGTCCTTATTCCTTAGAAGCCCTTAGTCTCTCACAAGGTCGCTCAAGTGGAGTGTTGACTCCAAGGGTTGGACAACTACCAAATCCAATCAAAGGTGAGTGACACCCTTGGAGCATGGAGTGTGTCTTCAAGGGCACATCATGTAAATAAAACTTGAGTCAATGAATCTAGGTGGCCTAGAAAACCTTGAAAAGAATAAATGTAAACCTTGAAAATATTTAGACCTTGTCATATACGAATAATTAATGAACAATTTATTACTTAAAAACCCCCAAATGAAAGTCTAAGACTATTCAAAAATTAATCCTAAGTCTAAGCTTGGTGGGAATACTAAAACTAAATTATAAATTAAATAAAAAGAGAATGAATTAAATCAAGTTAAGAATTAAGGAAGATGAAATAAGTCTAAAGAATTAATATAATACACATGTGCACATAAAATACCAAATCGAGATTTAAGACAAGAAAGCAATAAAGAATAAAAAAATATGTGTACGCATAGAATGGTATCTAGAGTCTAGTTAACACTAGTCTAACTAGAAGAAGACTTTTATTTCAACTCAACTTAGATTTAGCAAGGCGATAGTCATTAAATGGGAATATGGGGAATAAAGAGACATCAAGGAGTGAATTAAGGAGTGATTTTAGGAAAGGTGCGGGAAATTGACTTTAATTAAAAATAAATTGTGGAATTTCTTGTGCAACTTGGGGGAGAAGATGACAAGTGTAAGGGGGAAATAATTCATAATTATTTAATTAAAAAGAATATTAATTGTGCAAGTGGGGATGTGTCATTGAGAAAATTCTATAAAACAAATGGTCTAGATGAGAAATGGATCACACTAGTTATCGACAAAGATATGTTGTCGAATTGTTTTTGACTGGTTTTACTTGTGACAGTTGGGATACCTATCTTGAGATGGAGTGGTGGATCTACCTTGTGAGACAAGCTTGGAGCTAGAGTATTTTTGGTTTGTGTGTGTGTGGCCCCTTTGCAGCTCGGGGGCTAAGGGGGAAGAAGAATACCCCTAGCATTGGTTGGGAGGTACCGGTGAGGTCTTGGTAATTAGCCAGAAGAAGCAGGAAGGAGTGCAAGTTGCTAAAGGACATCTACAAAATTCTCTTCATTAGTCTCGGTATTTTATTGTAATAAGAGTAAATTGTTAATAGAATTTGCAAAATTTTTGTAAGTGTTATGTTGAATCTGGAATTAATTTTACAATGGTTGAAGGTACCTAGTGTGATTCTGAATTGAAATTTGAGTTCATTGTCTTTATTTTAAAATAAGAATCCAAATTTGTTTTATCGCTATCAATCACTTAACAGACCCTATCTCATGATTTAATTTATGTGAATTAAAGGAGTACCTAATTCTAGAATATGTGTTCGTTGCAATACTAGTTATCATAATTTATCAATCTACTCACCATCGAAGGTCTCGTTTGTTCGATTGGCCACATTACTTTTTGCATCACCCTTTGAATACATTTTGAGTGTTGGTCTCCTTTGGATTGATAGCACTGTATCGTGCCTTGATGGTGATGTTACACATTAAGGTTATGTCCTTGTACTTGATCATGATCTAGTTGAAGGTTACTTTATTTCATCTCATAGTTAATTGAAGTGTTGGGGGTCAAACCTCGTATGTCCAATTGCCTTAGTGTTTTATTTTATTTGCACCATCTATGCTCCCTGGGAGGCTCACTCTGGGCATATCACAATGATATGCGACTCATTTGATAGTATGGCGAATGGGTAAAACTTAAATTATTCTCCATCCCGAAGTAAGCTCATTCTCCTGAGTTGAAAATAGGTGCCTCATGTCCCTGTTGAGATTATTGTTGGCCTTGTTTTTCATTTAAGTTAAACATTGGTACAATGCATGCAAGAAGAGATTGATAACTCCAAATCACAGCCTCTTCCCTCGCTTTTTGCGACTTAGAAAAATTATTTAATCTACACTCAATTTAACTTGAATCTTGCTTTTGAATCATTGCCCTTCCTCTATCTCTCGTGAGGATTGTTGTATCAAATGTTAGATATGTATCACTAGCATCGAGGCGCTGAGTATTAAAACCTTTTCCTCCTTAATTTATTGATGTAAATCGGTTATGGCATTTTTTTATTCTTCCCTTTTGGGTATAAAAATGGAAGCTTAATCACAGAGTTACCAGGTGTGCAATGACTGGAACGAAGGATATTTTCCTTGCCACTATTTCCAATCTATTTCCTAGGATTATCGTCATGATTGGAATCATTCCTTGAATCTGTTTGTTTCGTTGAAGGATTTTGATGTAGGACCCCTCTCTTCTAGGGGCTGCGTAACTTCTCGGTCAAGGATATTCAAATACTTGAGCCGAATCATCTCTTTGGGCCTCTACTAGACCCATAATTTAATTCACACAGGTCCCTTGTTGTTACCCACGTAGGTTCGTTTCACCTGCACAACCTTTTCTTGGTGCTTCTGGTAAAACTAAGTGGCAAGTGCTAGCTCCTATTCTAGGCCCTTCTCCTTATGACCACGGGCTATGACCTTCGGCAATCCCCCTTCGCGACTTCGGACTTCGAGTATTTCGAGTGAACTCCGGACCAACAAAATCGACTGAACTAGATCTACAACCCATGCTTCTCTGACAGCCATCGACTATGATCCACTTCGAGACTCTGGCTTCGGGATTTTTGAGTGTTCCATACACCCTTTTTCCCCAGAGTGAATTTTACCTGGATATACAAATTGAGCGCCACATGCTTGCCTCAATAAATGGTCGAGATTGTCCTTCGTTCTCACTTCAAGAGACTTGCAGTCAACGCCCCTTTGATCCTCTTTCTCCCGGAGTGTCAATCCTCTGAACTAATAGATCTTCCATCATGTGTCTTTTCCTAACATATGGCTTAGATGAACTACACCCTTTGGGACCTTTGACCCTCAGAAACTTACTCGGTAATTTCCTCGAAGTGTTCTATCACGGGAGTGATAGATCTAACACCATGTGTTCAAACAATGGACAGCTAGGGTGATTCCTTACCTTTGGAGCTTTGGATTAGTTCTGGTCAATGACTCCACTTCCTCCTTTCT
The DNA here is from genome assembly GCA_009831015.1 of Picea engelmannii. Lineage (NCBI taxonomy): Eukaryota > Viridiplantae > Streptophyta > Pinopsida > Pinales > Pinaceae > Picea > Picea engelmannii. The sequence continues at coordinate 235,704 of ML780287.1, read as the reverse complement.
TTTCCTCCGAAGTACTCACTTCCAGACTCCATGATCTAACGACGTGTGTCCCTCTCAGATTGACGGTCACCATTTACTTTGCTCCTTCAGGCTTTGGGAGTTTTGGCTTCACCACTCTCGTTTTCCTCTAAAGTGATTCTTCAACACTTAACCGAATATCGACCATGTGCACACCTTGGAATAAGCTTCTTTCACTTAACCCCTTTGTGGGTGACTGTTCACTCCTTGCAACAGTTCTTACACGACTCAATTGTTCCTCCTGAATAATTTGACGTTGAGTGTGTTTCTACCTACGCACACCTTGAGTGGTTCTTTTGCAATCTTTGCAAATAACTTCACGTTATCCCTCCTGAAATTCTGAGTCAATACAGATTATGTAAATGCACTCCTTATGGACACTATTCACTCCTTTCATATAAATCTCCATGTTATCTCTTCTAGGCTTCTTAGTCGAACTAGACTCTGTCAAGGCACACCTTGCGGACACTATGCACTCCTTGCATGAGCCCGTAGAAGAGAAACAATTGAAATGTATCTAATCCTCACATATTCATACATTCAACCATGTAATGCATTCATAACATAAGAACAAGTAATAACATAGAATTGCAATTAAACAGAAATCCTACCATTCATTCAGATAGACACAGTAACTGTAACACCAAACATTTGGATCAACACTTCTTTGTTATATTCATTCAAATTATATGTGCATGGACACATACAACTCGATAAGATTCAACAGTATTTAGCTACAACAATCTTCAGCAACCTTCAACAACCTCATTTGGGCAACAAATACATATATGTATACAAGAGGGATCATAGATATTTTTCCCTCCAACTACCTCAGTGATATTCTATCAAATTAAAATCTTTCAACTACTAAGGCTTATTACAATAAATGATCGGTACATACAGATAAGAGTGAATGCTTCAAATCTGTATTGTTATTAACTGCATTAAATAAAATACAATCTCCATCGATCTCACGCGATGGTTCGACCTCTTAACATTTAATATCTTCTTTAATTACAATATTTTCAAGATATTTCATGATATTTCATTCTTAAATTCAAAATCACTTCAAAATGTGCGCTAGGGCATTGAATTGTCCTCCTCTTACGCTTTGATGATGATGCTCCTGCATCATATTTTTGGTTACTTCTTTTGGATTTGTTCGAACTTCCACTAGTTGTTGGGTCCTTTATCCCGATATACCTTTGGTGGATTTTCTCACGCTCCTACACTTCCCTCCTCTGCCCTTGTCCTATATCTTGTGAGGATTGTTGTATAAAATGTTAGATACAGATCACTAGCGTTGATGCGTTGAGTACTAAAACCTTTTCCTCCTTAATTTATTGATGTAAATTAGTTCTGGCGTTTTCTCCTTCTTCCCTTTTGGGTATAAAAATGGAATCTTAATCTCAGAGTTACCAGGATTACAATGACCGGAATGAAGGATATTTTCCTTGCCATTGTTTCCAATCAATTTCCTGGGATTATCATCATGATTGCAATCGTTCCTTGAACTTGTTTGTTTCGCTGAAGGATTTTGATGTAGGACCCCTCTCTTCTAGGAGTTGTGTGACCTATCCGTCAAGGATCTTCAAATACTTGAGCCGAATCATCTCTTCAATCCTCTGCTAGACACAGAATTTAATTCGCATAGGTCCCTTGTTGTTACCCACGCAGGTTCGATTCACCCGCACAACCTTTTCTTGGAACTTATAGTAACACTGAGTGGCAAGCACTATCTCATGTGATAGGCCCTTCTCCTTATGACCACGGGCTATGACCTCCGGCTATCCCCCTTCACAACTTTGGGCTTCAGTTGTTTTGAGTGCAGTTGATTCCACTTTCCCCGAACTACGGACCAGTGAAATCACCTGGACCAGATCTACGGCTCGTGCTTCTCTGACATCCAACTGCTATGATCCACTTTGGGACTCCGGCTTCAGGAATTCTGAGCGTTAGAAATACCCTTCTTCCCCGGAGTGACTTTTACCTGGAGCTACGAATCGAGCGCCATGTTCTCACCTCGATCAACAGTCGAGGTTGTCCTTCATTCTCACTTCAAGAGACTTGCAGTCAACGATTCTTTGCTCCTCTTTCTCTCGGAGTGTCAATCCTATAAAGTGAAAAATCTTCCATCACTATTCCTTTCCTAATGGACAGCTCAAATGAACTCCAGCCTTCAGGACTTTTGACCCTCAAAAATTTACTCGGCAATTTCCTCAAAGTGTTCTATCACTGGAGTGATAGATCTAACACCACGTGTTCCAAAAATGGACGGCTACGATGATTCCTTACCTTTGGAGCTTCGAACGACTTATGTTCAATGGCTCCACTTCCTCCTTTCTTTTCCTCCAGAGTACACACTTTCAGACTCCACGATCTGACAACGTGCGTCCCTCTCAGATCGATGGTCACAATTTACTTCACTCCTTCGGGCTTCGGGAGTTTTGGCTTCACTACTCTCATTTTCCTTCGAAGTACTTCTTGTACACTTAGTTAAATATCGACCTTGTGCATGCCTTTCAACATGCTTCTTTCATTTAACCCCTTTGTGGGTGACTATTCACTCCTTGCAACATTTCTTACACGACTTAATTCTTCCTCCTGAACAATTTGACATTGAGTGTGTTTCTACCTATGCACACCTTGTGTGGTTCTTTTTCACTCTTTGAAAATAACTTCACGTTATCCCTCATGAACTTCTGAGTCAAAACAGACTCTGTCAATGCACTCCTTGCATATAAAGCTCCACATTATCTCTTCTAAGATTCTGAGTCAAACTAGACTCTGTCAACGCACACCTTGCGGACACTATGCACTCCTTGCATGAGCTTGTAGAATAGAAACATTTGAAACTTATCTAATCCTCACATATTCATACATTCAACCATGTAATTCATTCATAACATAAGAACAAGTAATAACAAAGAATTGTAATTAAACAGAAAGCCTACCATTGAATCAGATAGACATAGTAACAGTAACACCAAACATTTGGATCAATGCTTATATCTTATATTCATTCAAATTATATGTACATGGACTCATACAAATCGATAAGCTTCAACATTATTTAGCTACAACAATCTTCAGCAACCTTCAACAGCCTCATTTGGGCAACAAATACATATATTTATACAAGAGGTCTCATAGAGTTTTTTCCCTCTGACTACCTCAGTGCTATCCTATCAAATTAAAATATTTCAACTACTAAGGCTTATTACAATAAATTATTGGTACAGACAAATAAGAGTGAATGCTTCAGATCTATATTGTTATTAACTACATTAAATAAAATACAATCTCCATTGATATCATCTGATGGTTCAGCCTCTTAAAATTTAATATCTTCTTTAATTACAATCGTTTCAATATATTTCATGATATGCCATCCTTAAATTCAAAATCACTTCAAAATGTGCGCTATGGCGCTAAGTTGTCCTCCACTTGCACTTTGATGACGATGCTCCTGCATCATAATCCTCTGGAAAAACAATTCATGGACTCCTGTCCATGAGCTCCTGCACCAACTTTACATGCTTCTAAATATATGCTTCATTTACCCAACTAGCATATTCTATTGGGTGGATTTTCCACTTTACCAAATATTCAAAATAATTTTTCCTCCTGGTCTTCTTACCAATCCTCTAATCTATGATCTCCTCCATCTACGGATTTTCTGCTATAGGCATATCTTTCTCCCACTAGATCTCTTTTTGATCTTCTGATCCTTTGGTGTCATCTTCCCTGTAAGGATACAAGTCTGAAATGTTGAATATGGGAGATATAGCCACACCCTCTAGCATCTCTATCTTGTAAGAATTTGCATCTCTATCTCATAAGAATTTGCATCAAGTCTATATTCGAAAAATAGCTTGCTCCACTCAAACAATCCATTAAGTCATCAATCCTGGGAAAAGGAAATCTATACCTGATGGTGATTGTGTTTATGGCTCTTGAGTCTGTACACATTCTCCAACCTCCATCTTTTTTCGAACTTAACACAGTTTTCACTACACATGGACTCAAGCTCTCTCTGACTAAACCCTTGTCCATCAAATCCTGGACTTGTCTCTTTACCTCCTCAGTCTCTTGAGGTTTCAATATATATGCTACTTTGTTCGAAAGACTTGATCCTAGTATTAGATCAATGTGATGGATAATACTCTTGATGGGTGGTAATGAGCAAGGTAACTCATCCACTACTATGTCAACAAAATTTTCTAACAGCTCCTGAATTTCTTAAGGCAGATCATCCATAGAAGTACTTGTAAGGATTAATCTAGGCTTCCTCACCACAACAAATTTCATCTCATGTTCCTTCTTGACTTCACTTAAGAGTTCCTTCCCACTCATGAGAAGTATACTTGTGATGGCTTCTTCCTTCACTTTCGTATCATCTATGGGTAGTAGCATGTGTGTCCTACCATTTTTCTCCATGGTATAAGTATTATTTCTCCCATCATGAATAAAATTTATGTCAAATTACCATGGTATCCCCAACAAGACATGACATACATCCATGGGAATCACATCACACAAAATCTCATCTCTATATCCTCCTATCTTAAATTCAACTAGGCATTGTTTAGTTACCATTACCTAGTGTCCTTTCGGAAACCATGAGACTCTATATGTACTCGGATGTGCAGTTGTCTCCAACTCCAATTTCTCCACCATTTTTGTGGATACCAAGTTATCATTGCTCCCACTCTCAATTATCACCTTGCATACCATGTCTTTAGTCTTGCAAGTAGTTCTGAACAAATTGTTCCTTTGCACTGGTTTTTCCACCTCTCGCTCTGACTTCAAGAGAACCTTCTTTATAATCAAAGACCTCCCATCTTCTACACCTTTTTCTTCAAAATTCCTCTTCTGCACTTCCAAAATGTGAGCTTCACCTCCTCCTTCTTTCTTTCTCTCCAGGCATTCCCAAGACATGTGTATTTTGTTTCCACAGGCATAACACTTCACCTCTCCTCCTCTGCCTCTTCATCTTTCTCGAGGAAAAGAATTCCTTCCACCATATTGTCTCCCTCGGGAACTTCCTCCTCTTTCAAAGTGATTGTGTGGTTTTCCAGTCTCAACCTTAGGTTTTTGTTCTTTATCATGGACAATTCCATTGCCTCTATTTAGACTTCTTCCTCTACTTCGTTGACTTTGTTTCCTGGCCAACTTCTCTTCTGCCTTCAGTGAAATCTGATAAGCATCCTCCACTGTCCTTACTTTCCTCATAACGATTTCATCCTGTATTTCATATCTCGGGCCATTAATATATCTGGCAACATTTTCATCATCTTTTTCTCTCTTTCTAGCCCTGATGTTCGGCTTATAAAATTCCTCGGTGTGTTCTTTTACTATCTGTCCTTTCTGTCTCAGGTTTTGTAACTTCTTGAACAGATTTATCTGATAGGCTTTGGCTATGAATTTAGCCTTCATCTTGGCTACCATTCTATCCTAGTTCTTGAACTTTTTCTTACCTTTGCTTCTTTTGTCAGCCTGTAGTTCATCCCACCACAGTGTTGTGTGTCCCTTCAATCTGGTGACAGCGTGTTTTACTTTCTTTTCATCATCAACTTATTCATAGTCAAAGTATTTTTCCATTGATCTTATCCAATCCAACAATTCTTCAAAATCTAAGTTGCCTTCATACATTGGGATTTCTATTTTTTCTCTTGCTCTCAATTTGACAACAGCTTTCAGCAAGCGTTCTTCTACAGCATCTTCTCATGCAACTCCGTCAACTTCCATTTCTCCTCTCTCTGCATCATCGACATCTTCAGCATCAGGTAATATTCTTTGTGTTGTCTCCATCGCATATAATCTTGCACGAAGTTCTCTCATCTCTCTTTCCACATCTCAATTTGCTACAGGTTTCTCCACACGTCTTCTAGGCAGTATTGTGCTAAACTTTTCTTTTACACAGATACCACTTGATGTATCTGATACCACTTGATGTTATCAGACTACTTCCTTCTTTTACACAGAGCACAAATTGAGGCTCTAATACCAATTGATGCAGGACCCCTCTCTTCTAGGGGATGTGCGACCTCCTGGTCAAGGATATTCAAATACTTGAGCTGAATCAAATCTGCGGGCCTCTGTTATACCCATACTTTAATTCACACAGGTCCCTTGTTGTTACCCACGTAGGTTTGATTCACCCGCACAGCCTTTTCTTGGCGCTTCTGGTAACACTGAGTGGCGAGCACTAGATCCTCTTCTAGGCCCTTCTCCTTATGACCACGGGCTATGACCTCTGGCTAGCCCCCTTCGCGACTTTGGGCTTCGGTATTTCCGAGTGCAGTTGATTCCCTTTTCCCTGAACTCCGGACCAGCGAAATCACAATAAATCAATGGTTGTGATTTCAACCACTAACTTCCTCACTATTATAAAGACATTTGTTTACATGTTTATTGTTTTACTTTTACTTAATCATATTTAAAATTTACTATGATGGCTAGCTGATTGCCACCTCTGAATGATTAACATTTCATTTTCTAAAGAGCCCAAGTTTACCAGCCATGATTTTTACTCCAACTATTATTTTTACTCCAACTATTATTTATTGGGTGGGATTTTCCCACCTGGAGCTCTTACCATGTCGTATTACCATGTCTGTTATTTAATACACAGGGTTCTGCGGTTATTTAATGCCCAGGGCTCAGTTATTTCGGTGTTCACCAACCACAAGTGACTTGTGGTTGTGTTAATTCTATCTGCAACCAAATTTCAAACAGAACGGATCCAACGAGTGCGAACGTCAAGGATAGCGAAAAAGTATAATAGATAGATATGTCATTCTAAATATAGCTACTTAATGCCCCACTTTTCCTTTCAGTCCCACCTAAAATTCTCAAAGAAAGATCATGCTTGCACGGTCAGGCCTTCCAGTCAATGAAAAGTCTAAAGGCAAGATGATGAAAATCAATAGAAGTGACAAGTTTCCACAAACTTTCTTAATCGTAAAGTACTAAGGATCCCACAATGTGTTTGACAAAGTGGCACTGCTAATGAGTTCTGAATACAGCTACTTTATGTCCCACTCATCCTTTCAGTCCCACTAAAACGTCTCTAGGCAATATCGTGCCTTCCAGTTAATGAAAGATATGAGTGCAACAACAACAGTAGGCCTTCGGATGTATTTATATGTATGCTAAACGCGTGGTACATCTGTCCAGCTCTATCTCTGCCTGTCATCTTATGCACCAAGTCAAGTCTAAATTTGAAATGACAAAAGCAGAGATTTTTTCTCATTTAACAATGAAAACGTGGAATGTATACTTCACACAATCGACACGCAAGTGTGATGGCCGACTACAATTTTATCTTTTATCTCTTTTTTCAACAAAAGAAAAGGTAGATTATTTCCACATCGATTGTTGTGTTTGACATGACAGAAGCAAAAGTATTTCTTCATCCAAAAGAAAAATTGGGAAACCCTACTTCACATCATCGATGATAAACACAAAGCGTTTGAAATGATAACACAATCGACTCAAAGTCCACTAACATCTTTACGTGGAAATCAAAGTGAAATATTTCTAGACCGTCAAAGGAAAAGTGTTTAGCATTATCCATATGTAACTTGAAATGAGAAAATCCAAAGTAATCTCTCGTCTCGAGTATGTATATATAAGACAGTTTTTAAGATTTGTAAAATTGTGGAGTAATTTCCAATTTTCTTATACCGTAAGCATAATTTTGAATATATGCATCAATGTTTTGGCACGGTGTTTAGCATTATCATTACTATAGAAATCAACGTCATAGAGTGGTTGGAGGAGTTTAGCTATACGTAGACTTTAATTGTTAAGGTCCTAACCCGCACATAGGTAGATCAATGTATTTGGATGTAATAAAGATCAATATTAATAAGACCTTTCAATAAAATAGAATAAGGAGGATGTAAGAAGACCTAATAGAAGCTTCCGCTTCTAGAAGGATCTTCCTCTAGATGCTTCTCTTAATAGACACATTTAGTATAAATAAGGGTCGAGGGTATGAA
>ML780287.1:179844-222602 GCA_009831015.1 Picea engelmannii | reverse complement strand
TCTTCCTCTAGATGCTTCTCTTAATAGACACATTTAGTATAAATAAGGGTCGAGGGTATGAAAACCCTAGCTTGGAGATTATTGTAACAGAGCGCTGCTCGACTGGAGGTTTCCCCCTTGAAGAGGCATGTGAACATTGCTATCTGAATCAAAGTGTTATTTCTGCTGCTACTTCGTATATCATTTCTGTGTATTGTGAAGATTATGCTGGATATTTTACTGTTATTATGTCATTTCTAGCATTTCATTTCTGTTCTGCATATTTTATATATCTGGTATCTTGCATTAATTCATGCAAGTCCCTTGTTATTACCCACACAGGTTTGATTCACCCGCACAACCTTTTCTTGGCGCTTCTGGTAACACTGAGTGGCGAGCACTAGATCTTCTTCTAGGCCCTTCTCCTTATGACCATGGGCTATGACCTCTGGCTAGCTCCCTTCGTGACTTCGGGCTTCGGTATTTTTGAGTGCAGTTGATTCCCTTTTCTCTGAACTCTGGACCAGCGAAATCACAATAAATCAATGGTTGTGATTTCAACCACTAACTTCCTCACTATTATAAAGACATCCATTTACATGTTTATTTTTTTACTTTTACTTGATCATATTTAAAATTTACTATGATGGCTAGCTGATTTCCACCTCTGAATGATTAACGTTTCATTTTCTAAAGAGCCCAAGTTTACCAGCCACGATTTTTACTCCAACTATAATTTTTACTCCAACTATTATTTACTCGGTGAGATTTTCCCGCTTGGAGCTCTTACCATGTCGTATTACCACATACGTTGTTTAATACACAGGGTTCTGCAGTTATTTAATGCCCAGGGCTTAGTTATTTTGGTATTCACCAGCCACGAGTGACTTGTGGTTGTGCTAGTCCTATCTGCAACCAAATTCCAAACAGAACGGATCCAACGAGTGTGAACGTCAAGGATGGCGAAAAAGTATAATAGATAGATACATCATTCTAAATATAGCTACTTAATGCCCCACTTTTCCTTTCAGTCCCACCTAAAATTCTCAAAGAAAGATCATGCCTGCACGGTCAGGCCTTCCAGTCAATGAAAAGTCTAAAGGCAAGCTGATGAAAATCAATAGAAGTGACAAGTTTCCACAAACTTTCTTAATTGTAAAGTACGAAGGATCCCACAACGTGTTTGATGGAGTGGCACCACTAATGAGTTCTGAATACAACTACTTTATGTCCCACTCATCCTTTCAGTCCCACTGAAAATTCTCTAGGCAAGATCGTGCCTTCCAGCCAATGAAAGATCTGAGTGCAACAACAACAGTAGGCCTTCAAATGTATTTATATGTATGCTAAATGCATGGTACATCTATCCATCTCTATCTCTTCCTGTCACCTTATGCACCAAGTCAAGTCTAAATTTGAAATGAAAAAAGCAGAGATTTTTTCTCATTTAACAATGAAAAAGTGGAACGTATACTTCACACAATCGACACGAAAGTGTGATGGCCGACTACAATTTTATCTTTTATCTCTTTTTTCAACAAAAGAAAAGGTAGATTATTTCCACATCGATTGTTGTGTTTGACATGACAGAAGAAAAAGTATTTCTTCATCCACAAGAAAAAATGGGAAACCCTGCTTCACATCATCGATGATAAACACAAAGCATTTGAAATGATAACACAGTCGAGTCAAAGCCCACTAACATCTTTACGTGGAAATCAAAGTGAAATATTTCTAGAATGTCAAAGGAAAAGTGTTTAGAATTATCCATATGTAACTTGAAATGAGAAAAGCCAAAGTAATCTCTCGTCTCGAGTATGTATATATAACACAGTTTTTAAGATTCGTAAAATTGTGGAGTAATTTCCAATTTTCTTATACCGTAAGCATAATTTTGAATATATGCATCAATGTTTTGGCACGGTGTTTAGAATTATCATTACTATGGAAATCAAGATCATAGAGTGGTTGGAGGATTTTATCTATACACAGACTTTAATTCATGCAGGTCCCTTGTTATTACCCACGCAGGTTTGATTCACCTGCACAACCTTTTCTTGGCACTTTTGGTAACACTGAGTGGCGAGCACTAGATCCTCTTCTAGGCCCTTCTCCTTATGACCATGGGATATGACCTCTGGCTAGCCCCCTTCGCGACTTCGGGCTTCAGTATTTCCGAGTGCAGTTGATTCCATTTTCCCTGAAATCTGGACCAGCGAAATCACCCGAACTAGATCTATGGCCCACACTTCTCTGACAGCCAACGGCTATGATCCACTTTGGGAATCGAGCTTCAGGAGTTTTGAGTGTTCCAAACACCCTTTTTTCTCGGAGTGACTTTTACCCAGAGCTACAGATCAAGCGCCACATGCTCGCCTCGATCAATGGTCGATATTGTCCTTTGTTCTCACTTTGGGTGACTTGCAATCAACGCCCATTTTATCCTCTTTCCCCCGGAGTGTCAATCCTTCGAAGTGACAGATCTTCTGCCACGCATCCTTTCCTAACGAACAACTCAAATGAACTCAGGCCTTCAGGACTTTTGACCCTCATAAACTTATTTGGCAATTTCCTCAAAATTGTCTATCACCATAGTGATAGATCTAACGCCATGTGCTCCAACAAAGGACGGATAGGATGATTCCTTACCTTTGCGGCTTCGGAAAACTTCTGGTCAACGGCTCCATTTCCTCCTTTTTTTTCCTCCAAGTATGCACTTCCAGAATCCATGATCTGACGACGTGTGTCCCTCTCAGATCGACAATCACGATTTACTTTGTTGCTTCGGGCTTCAATATTTTTGGCTTCACCACTCTCGTTTTCCTCCAAAGTGCTTCTTCAACACTTAACCGAATATCGACCATGTGCACACCTTGAAACATGCTTCTTTCACTTAACCCCTTTGTGGGTGACTGTACACTCCTTGCAATAGTTCTTACACGACTCAATTGTTCCTCCTGAATAATTTGACATTGAGTGTGTTTCTACCTACGCACACCTTGCGTGGTTCTTTTTCACTTTTTGCATATAACTTCATGTTATCCCTCCTGAAATTTTGAGTCAATACAGATTATGTCAATGCACTCCTTACGAACACTATTCACTCCTTTCATATAAATATCCACGTTATCTCTTCTAGGCTTCTTAGTCGAACTAGACTCTGTCAACGCACACCTTGCAGACACTATGCACTCCTTGCATGAGCTTGTAGAAGAGAAACAATTGAAACTTATCTAATCCTCGCATATTCACAAATTTCAACCATGTAATGCATTCATAACATAAGAACAAGTAATAACAGAGAATTGCAATCAAACATAAATCCTACCACTCATTTAGATAGACACAGTAACAGTAACACCAAAGATTTGGATCAACGCTTCTTTGTTATATTCATTCAAATGATATGTGCATGGACACATACAACTCGATAAGATTCAATAGTATTTAGCTACAACAATCTTCAACAACCTTCAATAGCCTCATTTGGGCAGAAAATACATATATGTATACAAGAGGGCCCATAGAGATTTTTCCCTCCAACTACCTCAGTGATATCCTATCAAATTAAAAGATTTTAACTACCAAGACTTATTACAATAAATGATCGGTACAGATAGATAAGAGTGAATGCTTCAAATCTGTATTTTTATTAACTACATTAAAGAAAATACAATCTCCATCGATCTCACATGATGGTTCGACCTCTTAACATTTAAGATCTTCTTTAATTACAATATTTTCAAGATATTTCATGATATTCCATCCTTAAATTCAAAATCACTTCAAAATGTGTGCTAGGGCATTGAGTTGTCCTCCATTTGCACTTTGATGACAATGCTCCTGCATCAGATTTCTAGTTACTTCTTTTGGATTTGTTCGAACTGCCACTAGTTGTTGGGTCCTTTATCCTGATCTACCTTTGGTGGATCTGCTCATGCTCCTACCCTTCCCTCCTCTACCCTTGTCCTATCTTTCGTGAGGATTGGTGTATCAAATGTTAGATACAAATCACTAGCGTTGATGCGCTGAGTATTAAAACCTTTTCCTCCATAATTTATTGATCTAAATCAGTTCTAGCATTTTCTCCTTCTTCCATTTTGGGTATAAAAATAGAAGCTTAATCTCAGAGTTACCAGGATTGCAATGACCGGAACAAAGGATATTGTCCTTGCCATTGTTTCCAATCAATTTCTCGGGATTATCATCATGATTGTAATCGTTGCTTGAACTTGTTTGTTTCGCTGAAGGATTTTGATGTAGGACCCCTCTCTTCTAGGGGTTGTGCGACCTCTCGGTCAAGGATCTTCAAATACTTGAGCTGAATCAGCTCTTCGAGCCTCTACTAGACACAAACTTTAAGTCACACAAGTCCCTTGTTGTTACCCATGCATGTTCGATTCACCTGCACAGCCTTTTCTTGGAACTTATAGTAACACTGACTAGTGAGCACTAGCTCCTATGTGTTAGCACAAGATTGGTTAAGGTGCCTATATGGATTTTGAGTTTTTTCTAAGTGCTAGCTTCACCCAGTGGTAAAAGGCACTACCTATGGTATGGTCAAGGAACCTAAGTAAAATGGTTTTGTCATCATGAAAGAACACACACTGCTATGTACATATTCAAGATTGAAAGGCATTGCATTTTGGCAATGCTACCCAAACCTGTATGCAGACGCATCTTAAGTAGCGCTACATAATATTTCACAAAGAACAGAAGCTACATACAAGTGCAACACAGTCGGGTGCTACCTACAGGTGTTGCATAATATTTGGCAGAGAACGGAATTGTGGAGTTATTATGCCAGTTTTGAGTCACTAATTTAAAACTTAGGTTATGAGTAGTTTAGAATGTATTTTTGAAAACGGGAGGAGGTTTGTTTTCATAACATTCCAAATAAAAAAAACCTCTCTCAGTTTTTTAAAATGTGTTATGGTTTGAGATATATCAGACGTATAAGTTGCACTAACTACTCTGTTACAGCGGCACTACCTAATTTCCTTTAGCGGTCATGGTTTTCATATTCTCCTTGTTGGGAGGTTGTCACAAGTCAAGGAGGGTTCCAATGACTTCTCAAGGATAAGTTAGATGTCAAGGGACACCTGCACCTAATATTTATCTCCAGCAAAGGCCTTATGCAATGAGGTGGAGACATTTTATTAATGACTTCCAAAACATTCCAGAAAATTAGCAGTTTGTTGGATTTTTGTCTCTTTGATTGTTGCCACCTATATCCAAGGCTTAGAATCCAATGGAGGAGATGGGATTCAACCTCCTTAGTTCATTTGGATTCTATTGTCTATTTAAATAAGGAGAGATCTCTTGAAAAATGGGATTCATGAGCCAAGAGAGGCTAGAGAGACTAGGAATATGCAGTTTCCTGTGTGTGTTCATTTGTAAGCCTGTGGGCATTTTATGATTGTAAGCATTACTGCTATTGGAGACTCATGAGAGCTGTGATTTCAGATTGTAAACCTTTTGTCTATATTTCTTCTTATTTGAATATATTTCATATTTGAGGATCAAAGGCTGTCAATGATTTGTGGATCCCTAAGTAGCAAAGGATCTGTTGTATTTGCCCATCAGTCATTGTTTATATTCAAGTATTTGTTAATTCATTAAATTGAGAGGATCTCTATTTACTGAACATTCTATCTTATGTTTTCCTTCTTCATTTCTTCCACCTATCAGCATATAATCTTGTTTTTTGTTAAGCATCTTTTGTGCCTTCGATGAGTGGGACGTTTGTGACTCCATTGCCCATTGGTGTAGCCTATTGATCTACAGTTTGCTGCCCTCTCCCTTTCTTTATCCATCTTGTTGATCTACCTATTCAAAACCAAAGTTATCTTTTACATTCTGATGGGTGATGAGATTACACTTTAGTAGTCAAAGTGTGACTTTCAGTGCTAACACTATGCTAAGCCCTTCTCCTTATGACCATGGGATATGACCTCCGGCTATCCCCCTTCGCAAAATTGGGCTTCGGTTGTTTCAACTACAGTTGATTCCATTTTCCCCGAACTTCGGACCAGATCTACGACTCGTGCTTCTCTGACATCCAACTGCTATGATCCACTTTGGGACTACGACTTCAGGAGTTCTGAGTGTTCCAAACACCCTTTTTCCCCGGAATGACTTTTACCCAGAGCTACGGATCGAGTGCCATGTTCTCACCTCGATCAACGATCGAGATTGTCCTTCGTTCTCACTTCAGGAGACTTGTAGTCAACGACCCTTTGCTCCTCTTTCTCCCAAAGTGTCAATCCTCTGAAGTGACAGATCTTATACCACTAGTCCTTTCCTAACAGATGGCTCAAATGAACTACAACTTTCAGGACTTTTGACCCTCAGAAACTTACTCGGAAATTTCCTCGAAGTGTTCTATCACTGGAGTGATAGATCTAACACCCCGTGTTCCAACAATGGATGGCTATGATGATTCCTTACCTTTGGAGCTTCCAACGACTTATGGTCAATGACTCCACTTCCTCCTTTCTTTTCCTCCAGAGTACGCACTTTCAGACTCCATGATCTAACAACGTGTGTCCCTCTCAGATCGACGGTCACGATTTACTTCACTCCTTCAGGCTTCGGGAGTTTTGGCTTCACTACTCTCATTTTCCTCCGAAGTGCTTCTTGGAAACTTAGTTGAATATTGACCCTGTGCACGCCTTGCAACATGTTTCTTTCATTTAACCCCTTTATGGGTGATTGTGCACTCCTTGCAACATTTCTTACACGACTCAATTCTTCCTCCTGAACAATTTGACGTTGAGTGTGTTTCTACCTATGCACACCTTGTGTTGTTCTTTTTCACTCTTTGCAAATAACTTCACATTATCCCTCATGAACTTCTGAGTCAAAACAAACTTTGTCAATGCACTCCTTGCATATAAAGCTCCACGTTATCTCTTCTAAGATTCTGAGTCAAACTAGACTCTGTCAACGCACACCTTGCGGACACTATGCACTCCTTGCATGAGCTCATAGAATAGAAACAATTGAAACTTATCTAATCCTCGCATATTCATACATTTAACCATGTAATGCATTCATAACATAAGAACAAGTAATAACAAATAATTGCAATTAAACAGAAAGCCTATCATTCATTCAGATAGACACAGTAACAGTAACACCAAACATTTGGATCAATGCTTGTATCTTATATTCATTCAAATGATATGTACATGGACTCATACAAATCGATAAGCTTCAACATTCTTTAGCTACAACAATCTTCAACAACCTTCAACAGCCTCATTTGGGCAACAAATACATATATTTATACAAGAGGTCTCATAGATTTTTTTACCTCTAACTACCTCAGTGTTATCCTATCAAATTAAAATATTTCAACTAGTAAGGCTTATTACAATAAATGATTGGTACAGACAGATAAGAGTGAATGCTTCATATCTATATTGTTATTAACTACATTAAATAAAATACAATCTCCATCAATATCATGTGATGGTTCAACCTCTTAACATTTAATATCTTCTTTAATTACAATCTTTTCAAGATATTTCATGATATGCCATCCTTAAATTCAAAATCACTTCAAAATGTGTGCTACGACGCTGAGTTGTCCTCCACTTTCACTTTGATGATGATGCTCCTGCATCATAATCCTCTGGAAAAAACATTCATGGACTCCTATCCATGAGCTCCTGCACTAACTTTACATGCTTTTGAATATATGCTTCATTTACCCAACTGACATCTTCTATTGGGAGGCCTTTCCAATTTACCAAATATTCAAAATAATTTTTCCTCCTGGTCTTCTTACCAATCCTCTAATCTATGATCTTCTCCATCTACGGATTTTTTGTTATAGGCATCTGTTTCTCCCACTAGATCTCTTTTTGATCTTCTGATCCTTTGGTGTCATCTTCCCTGTAAGGATACAAATCTGAAATGTTGAATATGGGCGATATACCCACACCCTCTGGCAGCTCTATCTCATAAGAATTTGCATCAAATTTCCTTAGGATCTTGGACAACCATATCTTCTTCAACTTCAGTTTGTTATATGTTCCCCTTGGGAACCTTTTCTTTCTGAGATGTGCCAGAACTTGATCTCCCACTTCAAATTTAAGTTCTCTCATGTGCTTATCAACTCTGAATTTATATTCTCTGCTACTATTCTGCAACTGCTCTTTGATCTTATTATGAAGCTTCTACATTTTTGTAGCAAAGTCTTCTGCTCCAGCGCTTCTGAATTCACTCTGCTCTAAATCTCTCAACTCTGATACTCCTCTTGGTTTCATCCCATATTCTATATGGAATGGGCTCTTCCTTGTACTCATGTTTGGTGAGTCATTGTAGGCAAACTCTCCTTGTGATAGAATCTGATCCCACTGGCTATGATGTTCAGTGACCAGACTCCTTAGCAAATTTCCTAAACTCTGATTTACCACCTCAGATTGTCCATCTGTTTGAGGGTGATATGTTGAAATAAAGGATAGTTTTGTCCCCATAATATTCCATAATGTCCTCCAAAAATGACCAACAAATTTAGTGACCCTATCTGAGACAATACTCTTGGGAAATCCATGAAGTCTCATAACTTCCTTGAAAAACAGATTTGCAATGTGTGTTGCGTCATTAGCTTTCTTGCATGGAATAAAGTGTGCCATCTTTTAGAATATATCAACTACAACAAATATGGAATTGCTTCCCCTTTATGTTCTCGGCAATCCCAACATGAAATCCATGCTTATTGCATCCCAAGGCCTATCTGGAATAGGAAATGGTCGGTATAGCCCAGTGTTCTGTCACTTTCCTTTTGCATATTGGAAAATATTACATCTGTTTACAAATTTATCCACTTCTTCCCTCATCCCTGGCCAATAGTATGAACTGTTAAACTATGCAAATGTCTTCTCATGGCCAAAATGTCCTGCTAGACCTCCACTATGTTTTTCCTTCAACAAATTATCTCTCATCGAGCACTTTGGTATGCAAAAATGGCTACCTTTAAACAACAATCCATATTGAATCATATAATCTATCCACTGAATTTTGTATCTGATCACAAGATTCGCACATGCTTCATATGCCTCTTTAAAATCTGGATCATCACAATACATCTCCTTAAGGTGCTCGAACCCTAAGGATTTCACTCAAAATTCCTGCAGAATCGGACATCTCCTGCTCAATGCATTAGCAACTTTGTTAGTATTACCAGAAATATATTTAATGACAAAAGTGAAATTTTTCATAAACTCTATCCACTTAGCATGTCTTTGATTTAACTTCTCTTGTTTGATTATGAATTGTAAAGCTTAATTATCGTTGTACAAAACAAATTCTTTTGGAACAAGGTAGTGCCTACATTTCTTTAAGGATTGAATTACTGCATAAAACTCTTTATCATATGTGGAGTACTTCCTCTTGGTATCATTCATCTTCTCACTGAAATATGAAACAACCCTATTATCTTGGCTCAAGACCGCTCCAATTGCTACTCCACTAGCATCACATCATACTTGAAACGTCTTCCCGAAATCTGGCAAGACCAAACTCAGTTATTCTATTATCTTCTCCTTTAATATCCTGAAGCTTTTCTTAGCTTCTTCTGTCCACTTAAAATACTTGTGTCTCTTTTTCACCATATCTAATATTGGTGCACAAATACCACTGAAATTTCTGATGAACTTCTGATAGAAACTTGCTAATTCATGGAAGATTCTCACCTTGAATATGATCCTTGGAGATGGCCATTCTTTGATTGCTCTCACCTTCTCTAGGTTCATCTTCAATTCATTTGAAGATATTACAAAACCCAAGTAAATGAGTTATGTCTTCATAAAAGAGGATTTATCAGCAACTTCTCCCGCTGCAATCTTCTCATTACTAATGTTAAGTGTCTCAAATGCTCTTTTTCAGTTTTACTGAAGACTAATATATCATCCAAGTATAAAATCACAAACTTACCAATAAAACCTTTGAATACCTCATTCATAAACCTCATAAAGTACTTGGGGAATTTGTCAAGCCAAATGTCATAACAAGCCACTCATACAACCCTTCATTTGTTTTGAAGGTTGTTTTCCAATCATCACCTTCTCTCATCCTTATCTGGTGATATCCACTTTTCAAGTCTATATTCAAAAAATAGCTTGCTCCACTCAAACAATCCATTAATTCATCAATCCTGGGCAAAGGAAATCTGTACTTGATGGTGATTTTGTTTATGGCTCTTGAGTCTGTACACATTCTTCAGCCTCCATCTTTTTTCAGACTCAACACAATTGGCACTGCACATGGACTCAAGCTCTCTTTGACTAAACCCTTGTCCATCAAATCCTGGACTTATCTCTTTACCTCCTTAGTCTCTTGAGGTGTCAATCTATATGCTACTTTTTTCGACAGACTTGATCCTGGTATTAGATCAATGTGATGGATAATACTCCTGATGGGTGGTAATGAGCGAGGTAACTCATCCACTACTATGTCAACAAAATTTTCTAACAGCTCCTGAATTTCTTAAGGCAGATCATCCATAGAAGTACTTGTAAGGATGACTCTGGGCTTCCTCACCACAACAAATTTCATCTCATGTTCCTTCTTGACTTCACTGAAGAGTTCCTTCCCACTCATGAGAAGTATACTCGTGATGGCTTCTTCCTTCACTTTCTTATCCCCTATGGGTAGTAGCATGTGTGTCCTACCATTTTTCTCCAAGGTATATGTATTGTTTCTCCCATCATGAATAAAATTTCTATCAAACTACCATGGTATCCCCAACAAGACATGGCATACATCCATGAGAATCACATCACACAAAATCTCATCTCTATATCCTCCTATATTAAATTCAACTAGGCATTGTTTAGTTACCATTACCTAGTGTCCTTTCAGCAACCATGAGACTCTATACGGACTCGGATGTGCAATTGTCTCTAGCTCCAATTTCTCCACCATTTCTGTGGATACCAAGTTATCATTGCTCCCACTATCAATTATCACCTTGTATACCATGTCTTTAGTCTTGCAAGAAGTTATGAACAAATTGTTCCTTTGCACTAGTTTTTCCACCTCTCGCTCTGACTTCAAGAGAACCTTCTTCATCATCAAAGACCTCCCATCTTTTGCAACTTTTTCTTCAACATTCCGCTTCTCCACTTCCGAAATGTGAGCTTCACCTCCTCCTTCTTTCTTTCTCTCGGGGCATTCCCAATACATGTGTATTTTGTTTCCACGGGCATAACACTTCACCTCTCCTCCTCTGCCTCTTCATCTTCCTCGAGGAAAAGAATTCCTTCCACCATAATGTCTCCCTCGGGAACTTCGTCCTCTTTCTAAGTGATTGTGTGGTTTTCCAGTCTCAACCTTGGGTTTTTGTGCCTTGTCATGGACAATTCCATTACCTCTATTTAGACTTCTTCCTCTACTTCATTGAATTTGTTTCCTTGCCAACTTCTCTTCTGCCTTTAGTGCAATCTGATAATCATCCTCCACTGTCCTTACTTTCCTCATATCGATTTCATCCTAGATTTCATATCTCAAGCCATTAATATATCTGGAAACCTTTTCATCATCTTTTTCTCTCTGTCTAGCCCTGACGTTCAGCTTATAAAATTCCTCGGTGTGTTCTTTTACTGTCGGTCCTTTCTGTCTCAGGTTCTGTAACTTCCTGAATAGATTTATCTAATAGTCTTTGGGTATGAATTTAGCCTTCAGCTTGGTTACCATTCTATCCTAGTTCTTGATATTTTTCTTACCTTTTCTTCTTCTGTCAGCCTGTAGTTCATCCCACCATAGTGTTGTGTGTCCCTTATATCTGGTGACAACATGTTTTACTTTCTTCTCATCATCAACTTCTTCATAGTCAAAGTATTTTTCCATTGATCTTATCCAATCCAACACTTCTTCAACATCTAATTTGCCTTCATACATTGGGATTTCTATTTTTTCTCTTGCTCCCAATTTTCCAACAGCTTTCAGCAAGCGTTCTTCTGCAGCATCTTCTAATGCAACTCCATCAACTTCCATTTCTCCACTCTACGCATCACTGACATCTTCGGCATCAAGTGACCTTCTTTGTGCTATCTTCATAGCATATAATCTTGCACGAAGTTCTTTCATCTCTCTTTCCACATCTCAATTTTCTACAGGATTCTCCGCACATCTTCTAGGCAGCATTGTGTTGCACTTTTATTTTACACAGAAACCACTTGATGTATCTGATACCACTTGATGTTATTAGAATACTTCCTTCTTTTAAACGGAGAGAAAATTGAGGCTCTAATATCAATTGATGTAGGACCCCTCTCTTCTAGGGGATGCGCGACCTCCCGGTCAAGTATCTTCAAATACTTGAGCCGAATCAAATATTCAGGCCTCTGTTATACCCAGAATTTAATTCACGCAGGTCCCTTGTTTTTACCCATGCAGGTTCGATTCACCCGCACAACCTTTTATTGGCACTTCTGGTAACACTGAGTGGTGAGCACTAGCTCCTCTACTAGGCCCTTCTCCTTATAACCACGGACTATGACCTCTGGCTAGCCCCCTTCGCGACTTCAGTCTTCAAGTTTTTCGAGTGCAACTGATTCCCTTTTCCCTAAACTTTGAACCCACGAAATCACTCGGACTAGATCTATGGCCCACACTTCTCTGACAGCCAACGGCTATGATCCACTTCGGGAATTAGGCTTTGGGAGTTTTAAGTGTTCCAAACACCCTTTTTCCCCGGAGCTACGTATCGAGCACCACATGCTCACCTTGATCAATGGTTGATATTGTCCTTTGTTCTCACTTCGGGTGACTTGCAATCAATGCCCATTTTATCCTCTTTCCCCCGGAGTGTCAATCCTCCAAAGTGACAGATCTTCTGCCATGCGTCCTTTCCTAACGGACGGCTCAAATGAACTCCGACCTTTGGGACTTTTGACCCTCATAAAATTATTTGGCAATTTCCTTGAAGTTTTCTATCACCTGAGTGATAGATCTAACGCCATGTGTTCCAACAAAGGATGGCCAGGATTATTCCTTACCTTTGGAGCTTCGGACGACTTTTGGTCAACAAATCCACTTCCTCCTTTCTTTTCCTCCAAGTATGCACTTCCAGAATCCACAATCTGACGATGTGTGTCCCTCTTAGATCAACAGTCATGATTTACTTTGTTGCTTCGGGCTTCGGGAGTTTTGGATTCACCACTCTCGTTTTCCTCTGAAGTGCTTCTTTGACACTTAACCGAATATCGACCATGTGCACACCTTGCAACAGGATTCTTTCACTTAACCCCTTTGTGGGTGACTGTGCACTCCTTGAAATAGTTCTTACACGACTCAATTGTTCCTCTTGAACAATTTGACATTGAGAGTGTTTCTACCGACGCACACCTTGCATGGTTCTTGTGTACTCTTTGCAAATAACTTCATGTTATCCCTCTTGAACTTCTAATTAAAATCAGACTTTGACAACGCACTCCTTACGGACACTATGCACTCCTTGCATATATAGCTCCACGTTATCTCTTTTGAGCTTCTGAGTCAAACTAGACTCTGTCAACGCACACCTTGCGGACACTATGCACTCCTTGCATGAGCTCGTAGAAGAGAAACAATTGAAACTTATCTAATCCTCACAGATTCATACATTCAACCATGTAATGCATTCATAACATAAGAAAAATTAATAACAGAGAATTGCAATTAAACAGAAAGCCTATCATTCATTCAGATAGACATAGTAACAGTAACACCAAACATTTGGATCAACACTTCTCTGTTATATTCATTCAAATTATATGTACATGGACTCATAAAACTCAATAAGCTTCAACAGTCTTTAGCTACAACAATATTGAGCAACCCTCAGTAGCCTCATTTGGGCAAAAAATACATATATTTATACAAGAGGGCTCATAGAGATTTTATCCCTCTGACTACCTCAGTGCTATCCTATCAAATTAAAAGCTTTCAAATTCTAAGGCTTATTACAATAAATGATCGGTATAGAAAGATAAGAGTGAATGCTTTAGATCTATACTATTATTAACTACATTAAAGAAAATACAATCTCCATCGATCTCACGCAATGGTTCAGCCTCTTAACATTTAATATCTTCTTTAATTACAATCTTTTCAAGATATTTCATGATATGCCATCTTTAAATTAAAAACCACTTCAAAATTTGTTCTAGGGAACTGAGTTGTCCTCCACTTACGCTTTGATGACGATGCTCCTGCATCATATTTTTGGTTACTGCTTTTGGATTTGTTCAAACTGTCACTAGTTGTTGGGTCCTTTATCTCGATCTACCTTTGATGGCTCTGCTCATGCTCCTTCCCTTTCCTCCTCTTCCCCTATCCTTCTAAGTGCCATACCTGTCTTTATAGGCACGATTTCTCTTGTCATCTATTCCTATGGGTTTTATCAAGGTAGTTCACCCCCAACAAAGCAAGCAGCTAGACACAACAAGCCTGAGGATCGTGAATTCGTAGGAATATCTCCTAGCTACGATCGAAATGGAATGGCATATTTAAGTCTTCATGAGCTTGATTGTTTACACAGTTGAATGTTATCAAAATGTGAATTATTGTGGTCGGGTGAGATCTGGTGGCGGTTACATCGGGGTTACCTTTAAAGGTTGTGCGATTCTATTTTCACTCGGAATTTTACTTCTGGTAGGAATTAAATCTTGCTTCGGAATTTCAATATCACTGTAGGACCCCAATTGTATTCGTTACTCTCAAGGAAATCCCATGAAGGGTAGTTCTCCTTCAAATTTCTATTTAAAATGTTCAAATTTACAATCTAGCTATATCTTGGGATGTAAATTGAACGGTTTAAAATTTTGAAATTTAGATTAACTGTGTTGATCCTCATGAATACTAAAGGAGGTCCAAGGTAGCCTAAACTCCTCATGTTATTCCTTTATGGATGGATGTCAACAGTTTTAAAAAGGATTCAGAAATGCAAGAGACATCGCATGTAAATTAGAGATTAACGAAGAGGGATTTTCTCATAATTCTTGTAGATGAATATGGAGATTGTAGCAAATCTCAAATACGTATATTGTTAATTATAACCTTGGTATTCCTCTAGATTTTAATTGGAATTGTTAGTTATCATATAAGTTCCTTATTGTTAAGGTAAGTTGATCTTCGTTAAGGGTTTAGGAAAGATATATTGGAACCATAAGGTTGGGTCTCCTCTAAAGTACTTTAATTTAGATGCGCAAGTAGCTAGAACGATTATTATAGCTTATTTGGATAAAAAAATATATATATTCCCTTAAGGAATGCTACAGTAGTATTGAAACCCTTAAATTTACAGATGAAAATTGATACTCATAAGGCCTTACTTGTGATGGTACCTTGGTTCTAATTTCTTTATGTCTTGTTGTAAAGGATCGATCTCTTATGGGTTTCTTAAATGGAATCGTCATTGATGTTAAATTCTTTATACATTCTTAAGTTTTTCCTAAAATAAAGGAGAGCATAGTTGAGCTATATTTATATAGATGTTTGTTACAGAACATGAAGCACTTGATAAGTAATGTTGCCCCTTAATGAAAACGATTGGCAATTTACTAAGGAGGATTAGAATAAACTATTATATGATGCAAGGTTTCACTTATACTCTCATAGCCTTTATTGTTCTAATGCATTTCCTTACTCAACCTTGCGCTTGATTGTTGAATTATTGTTTAATATTAAAGTTATTTTATTTTATTGGATCACAGTAAACTGATGGTTGAATGATTGATGATTCTAGTTGACATTTGGCTTATGATTGGATTAGTGGGAATTAGACACCTCCTTGTTCCTCATAATAGTCGCCATCCTTGAGACCTTAAGTTGTCAAAATCAATCAAATGAATCTTGGGCTTGAGCGTTTCTTATGTGTCCTGGAGGTCCTAACCATGCAGGGTATGTTCGACAGGTATTTCTTTTAATATTCAGTGACATGGTTGATCAATTATTAGTATTTTCTTCAGTTGATCATGATTTTTGTTGTTGTTTATTATGATGATGTGTTGATTAGGTGAAGTTATTAATTACGTTAATGCATTGATTATGTGTCGTTATTATTTATGATGATGTGTCACTCACGATGCTATTAATTATGGTGTGTCGATTTTAATATCCTGATGTGGAAAAAAAAATATTTACCTATTGTACATCATTATTTATTGTCATAACGGAGGCGCCGTTACATATGGTATCAGAGCGGGTTCAACCCTACGATTTGGGGATCATTATGCCTTCCACTGTATTAAACACTATATTAATAACTTATCGCTAATTAAAATTGAAATTTTTCCATGTAGGTAATCATGGTTAGAGGACGTCGTGGAGGTAGACGACGTGGTACTAGGGGAGGAGGTGTGATGCCTCAAGTAGCATCCATGCCAGAGGGGTCTAACCCTGAAGGAGAATAAAAATTCATTGGGCAAGACCAGATGGCAGTGGAGGATGTGGTTGGTTTGATGAGATCCTTTTAGAGGATGTTAGAGGCCTGGATTAACTGACTAAATAGAGATGAGGTTGTGGTGCTTATACCCCCTGAGGGTTCATAGCGTGCTCCAGCTGGAAGTGGTAGCATTCACAGAGAACTCGAGAAGGTGAAGTTTTTTGAGTTCATGAGTGCCATGAATGGCTCAGCCGTTGAGGCATAGTTGGAGAACTTGGTGATGTTCTTTGCACTTCGTGACTACACCTCCAACATGAAGGTCTGCATGGTGGTCTTTCCACTAAAAGGGAGTGCTCTTCTATGGTGGAAGACGCTCCTACCTCAAATAAACATGGTCGTCGAAGATGTATCATGGGAATTGTTCGAGGAATGGTTTTGGGAGAGGTATTTGTCAGAGGAATTCATTGAGTTCCATCTCAATGAGTTCAATGCCTTATGATAGGGTGGTCGTACGGTGTGAGAGTATGAGGCCCAATTCATGGAGCTACTTAAGTATGCTCCACATATGAACACCAAGAAGCTAAAGGTCAACATGTTTGTGTTCAGCCTTAACTTCAACATTCTTGCGAAGGTGAGGATCCTAATGCCTCAGACATTGCACGATGCATTCCAGAAAGCCCTCATAGCGGAGGAAGAGTTGACCAGCGGATGTCAAGGCAGGACTCTTGCAAGACCGACTGGACAAACAACATCAAGTGTGCAGCAACATCAGACACCATCTAGACATACATCAGGGTATCAAGATACGTCGAGAGGATCCACGTTCACGAAACCATGACGATCGGATCCTCAATAGAGGAATCCCTACAAAGGACCACTGCATCAGCATCAGCGTTGCCTGTAGCAGTAGCAGTTTAGGCATGTTCAGTAGAATAGACTAGGATCTCGGGCTGGTAGGCCAACATCTTCTACTTCAGGGACCAGGAGTATTGGACCGAAGACCAGATGTTGGACATGTGGAGATCCACATTACCAGGGAGACTATCCGATTGAGAAGGTCAGAGCGGTCAAGTCAACATGACACACAACATTTGGAGATTTGGGAAAGGCCTACAGGATTCATGCAATGGTGAATAATCGTCAAGATGAGCACCGGTCCATTTTTCTCAACACATCAGGTTCAATCACTGACCAAACTTTTAGTGTTTTGATAGATCTAGGTGATACTGAGAGCTTTATCTCTAGTGTGGTGCTAAAAATAATTAAGGTAAAGGCAGTCGAACAGGATGAGTTTAAATACGTAGAAATGGCTTCAGGTGCCAAACAAAAAGTTGGAGGAAAGGTTGCGGACTATAGCATTATCTTGGGAGATTTTGTAACAAATTCCAACCTATATGTCACGATCTTAGGGTATTATGACATAGTGATTGGTATGGACTAGTTGGAATCACATGATGTGATACTCAACTATAAGACGAAACAGATAAGTTTGACCGATGATGTGGGACAAAGAAGAGTGATTGTAGGAAGAAACCAGGGAGTGTCCTTGAGGTTCATCCCTACAGTTAAAGAAGAGCATGCGCAAGGGATGAAAGTTATATGCAATCTTAGTGCTAACAAAAGGGGTGAGGCGGAAGGATTAGAAATCCTTCCGGTAGTACGAGAGTTTGTTGACATGTTTCAATAAGAGTTACCAGGTTTGTCGCTGAAAGAGAGTTGGATTTTACCATCGACCTGAAACCTGGAACTGAACCCCTAGCAAGAGTGCCTTATCGGATGTTTTTAGGGTCCTAACCCACACATAGGTAGATCAATATATTCGGATGTAATAATGGTCAATATCAATAAGGCCTTTCAATAAAATAGAATAAGGCGGATCTAAGAAGACCTAATAGAAGCTTTCGCTTCTAGAACGATCTTCCTCTAGATGCTTCTCTTGATAGACATATTTAGTATAAATAAGGGTCGAGGGTATGAAAACCCTAGCTTGGAGATTATTGTAATAGAGCGTTGCTCGACTGGAGGTTTCCCCCTCGAAAAGGCCCATGAACATTTCTTTCTGAATCAAAGTGTTATTTTTGTTGTTGTTCTTATATCATTTATGTGTTATTGTGGAGATTATGCTAGTTATATTACTGTTATTCTGCCATTTCTAACATTTTATTTCTATTTTGCATACTTTTTATATCTGGTATATTACAAGTGGTATCATAGCACTTTCCTTGGCAGAAATTGTGGGAATTTTTTTTTCAAGGTAGTGACGTATTTCGACATCTTTAAGCCACGGAGATATGTCATTACATGCATAAACCCACGGTTGAAGGATTGATACACACAGGAAATACAAGTGGTTCTTAAGCGCACATCTGTTGGCCACCCTTGTAACCCCTATTGGTACCCCTTCGAGTGGTAGCGCATCAGACAACACCTGTGTACGGATTAGCCTAGATTTCTTGAAGCCCTCTTTAGATAAACTGATCGATCACCTGACTACTATAGTGCCACTAAGAATAGCACTCGGGAAGATACTCTCTAGTACCTGGGTAGTCGGGTAGTACGGCTAAGGGTACAATCTATCCTCCTTAGTTAGTGCCCTGAGATATTGGGCCAAGTACTACTGTTGGACCTCGCATGTATATCAAAGAGCTATAGCACAGGGAAAACCCTTGTCTGTAGAACCCTTGAATACCTAACCCTTGGGGGATAGAAACATAAACAATTTAAAATAGACAAGATCTATTGCCACACAACTGTGTTCGGGTTGCCAAGTAAATACACATTTCTTTCTGGTTAAGCATTTGGTGATTTCATCACTGCAGTATTCTTCAGACCGAAGTATAACTCTGCAGGTGTACCAAAAAGAAAACTATCTGGAAATTTTTTCACCATTATTTGAGACCTATTCCATTGGATTCATCTCTTCGCCCTTATCACATTCATCCATATCATTTTTTGGCAAAATGTTTGACCCCGCCCGCCCCTTTTCAGTTCACCCATCCTCATGGCCCATACCCATAGCCAAGACTTGGAAGCTCGCTTCAACACCTTGCAATCTGGTTTCCTCGAGACCCAAAAAGAAGTGAAACAACTCAGTGCTATTGTTGCCTCCATCGATACATCCATCAATACAACCATAAATACAACCATGCAGTCCTCAATGGAGGAAGTCAAACAAGAACTAACCACCCAGCTTGAATCTGTCTTTGCATCACTCTGCACCAAACTGAATATCCCTACAGATGACCCTTTCTCTGAAGCACCTCCAAAGACTGAAGGAAAACATTCCTCCCATTCCCATACCTTTTAGCCCCATCACTTTCAACGTGAACTACACCTTCCGCGGGTGGATGTGACCAAATTTGATGGCTCGGACCCCACTGGTTGGGTAACCCAAATGGAACATTATTTCTCTTTATACGGCATTATAGATGACTTGTACAAACTCCGGTATGGTGTTCTCCATCTAGATCAAGAACGTTGGCAATGGTGGCAATGGAGAAAAACTTCTCGTCAAGGGTATATTGCTTGGACCCAATTTGTGATTGAGCTTTATGAACACTTTGAAACGGACACCAAACATTTGGGTCGTTTGACAAAGTTGAAACAATCAAGAATAGTATAAGACTTCATAATTGCCTTTGAGCACCTGGATTTTTGAATAGAGGGCATGACTGATGCTTTCTTTTGAGAGTGTTTTATCAGTGGCCTCAAGGATGAGATTCGGCCCCATGTCCTCATGGCTCGACCCTCGAGTTGGGTGGAGGCTACTAAAAGAGATAAAGAAGCACAACCGGTTGTATCCTCTCAAAACCGAAAACCCTCCTTTATCCCTCGCCCTAAACCCATAAATCCCACTACTCCCTCCGCCCCATTAAAGATCCAAAATTTGACGAGGGCTGAAATCGTTGAATGCCAACTCAAAGTCCTTTGTTATAATTGTGATGACAAATATTTCCCGGGCCACAAGTGTAAGGAACAAAAGATTTTTATGGACATCTCTAAGGATATTTTAGAAGAGGATTTTGAAACTCCCCTTATGTCTTAGTCACTTGAAATCACTGACATAACCCCTCCCTCGGACCCTCCCGAAGTGGAACCAGTCATTTCCCTCAATGCTCTCACTGGTTTCTCTGCTCCCCAAACCCTCAAGTTAATCGGTTACATCAAGCATCAGAAGGTCATCATTCTGGTTGATAGTGGAAGCACCCACAATTTTATTCATCACCGCATTGCCCAAGAAACTCATTGCTACATCTATGTCATCAACAATTTCCAAATCATGATTGCCAATGGTGGTTCCATGAAATGTGGAGGGTGCTGTGAAAATGTGCGTCTCCAAGTTGTGACTACCACCTAAAATCCCATATGTTTGCTATCGAGATGGGTGGTTGTGACATTGTGTTGGGTGCAGACTGGCTAAGAACTCTGGGTCCCATTCTCATGGATTTTAAGGCATTAACCATGCAATTTGACCAAGAAGGCCACCAATATAAATTCCAAGGCATCACTGATGGTTCACCTGAGGTCATTAGTTCCCATCGCATGGAAAAGCTGCTCAAAAAAGGTCATTTTGGTGTCATTGCCCAACTCCATGCCATACAAGCAACAGAGACACCCTCGGTGCCACAAGACCTCTAAGCCCTCCTTTCTAAACATAAAATGGTATTTTACACTCCCAAAGGACTCCCTCCTTCCCGCGATGTTCATGACCATTCCATTCCCCTTGTACCTAGAAGCCTTCCTCCCAATATTCGTCTGTATCGCCACCCCTTTTCACAAAAATATGAAATTGAGAAAATGGTTCAGGAACTCCTTAAGGCAGGTGTTATCCGCCCTAGTACGAGCCCTTATTCTTCTCCTGTAGTCATGGTCTTGAAGAAAGAAGGTTCTTGGAGAATGTGTCCTGACTTCCGTTCCCTCAAAAAACTGACCATTAAAGAAAAATTTCTCATTCCTTTCATTGATGACCTCCTGAATGAATTGAGTGCCGCCCAATTCTTTACTATACTTGATCTTCGCTCGGGCTATCACCAGATACGTATGAAAGAGGTAGAAATTCTCAAGATGGCCTTTCAAACTCATGAGGGCCACTATGAGTTTTTGGTCATGCCCTTTGGCTTGTGTAATGCCCCCTCCACCTTGCAAAGCCTCATGAATCATGTCTTTTGACCCTTTCTCCGTCATTTTGTCTTAGTTTTCTTTGATGATATCCTCATCTATAGAAAAACCTAGATAGACCATCTTACTCATGTGGATTGATTTCTCCATCTACTCTCTCAGCAACAACTTTTCCTGAAACAGTCTAAATTTGCTTTTGGTGCCTCAGAAGTAGAATACTTGGGTCATTTGGTTGGCAAGGATGGCGTCAGGGTGGATCTGAAAAAGATTGAAGCTATGCAAGACTGGCTACACCCAAAGACTCTCAAAAGCTTGCGTGGATTTCTGGTCTTAACAGGGTATTATCGCAAGTTTGTTAAGAATTATGGAAAGATTGCATCACCTCTCACCGCTCTCCTCAAAAAGAACTCTTTCACTTGGACTCTAGTCACTGCTCAAGCTTTTCAAACCTTGAAGACGACCATGTGCACCACTCTGGTTCTGGCCCTTCCTGATTTCACAAAGACCTTTGTGTTGGAATGTGATGCCTCAGGGAAAGGAATCGGTGTTGTCCTTATGCAAGAGGGTCGACCTTTGGCCTTCACCAACAAGCAACTATCTGAAAGGAATCTGGGAAAACCCATTTATGAAAAGGAAATGTTGGATATTCTGCATGTCATTGATCTGTGGCACCCTTATCTCTTGGGGCAACGTTTCCAAATTAAGACAGACCATCAAATCCTCAAGTACTTTCTGGAACAACGCATTTCCTCCCCGAAGCAACAAAAATGGGTGACTAAGCTCTTTGGATATGATTATGAGATCATTTACAAGAAGGGCAAAGACAATGTGGTGGCGAATGCACTGTCCCAAAAATATGAAGAAGAAGGATCCCTTTTTTCTCTTTCCTTCATTGTACCAGATTGGCTCCAAGTTGTGCACCAGGAATGGCTACAAGATCCCAAAAGTTTGCATCTGATCCAGTAATTGCAAACCAATGCTCCATCTCCCCCAGGGTACTCTTGGCTCCAATATGAGCTTTGAAACAAAGATCGTTTGTATTTAAGCAAACAATCAAAGCTTAAATCCACAATACTTTCTGAGCTTCATGCTACACCCACAGTGGGGCACTCCGGGTTCACCAAAACCTATGACAGGGTCAAACGTTCTTTTTTCTGGGATGGTATGAAATAGGACATCCATAATTTTGTCGCTAAATGTGAGGTGTGCCAACGCAACAAGGGAGAAACGGTCAAATATCCAGACATACTACAACCGCTTCTTATTCCACCTGCTATTTGGAAGGATATCTCTATGGACTTTATTACCGGTTTACCCAAATTGGGAAATAAGTCATTCATAATGGTGGTTGTGGATCGCCTTTCCAAGTATTCTCATTTCTACGCTCTTCAACACCCATTTACTGCATCCATGGTGGCTCAAATTTACATGGACCAGGTCTTCAATCTTCATGGCATGCCACAATCTACTGTTTCTGATCGTGACCCAACTTTCACAAACAATTTTTGACAAGAACTGTTTAAGCTACAGGGCACCCAATTGCATCTCATCACAGCTTATCATCCCCAGACTGATGGTCAAACGGAAGTTGTCAACAAGTGTTTGGAAACATATCTGAGGTGTTTTTCCTCTGAAAAGAAAAATCAGTGGGCCCAATGGTTACCCCTAGTTGAATGGTGGTACAACACTTCCTACCATACAACTACACGCGTGACTCCTTTTGAAGCAGTATATGGACAAAAGCCACCTTCAGTTCTCTCATACTTATCGGGTACCTCAAAGGTCCAGGCGGTTGACCAAACACTTACAGTTCGAGAGGATATTCTTCGTACCCTTAAAGAGATCTTGGTCATGGCACAGAATCGCATGAAGCAACAAGCATATCAAGGTCGCTCTGAACATCAATTTGCAGAAGGGGATCAGGTGTTTCTGCGACTGCAACTATATAAGAAAAATTCCCTCAAGGCCGAGCATTGTCAAAATCTAGCGCCCAAATTTTATGGTCCTTATACAGTTCTCAAGCATGTGGGACAAGTCGCCTATCAGTTAGCTCTGCCCAGTCAGTCGAAGCTACATCCTGTTTTTCATGTTTCATGCTTAAAGAAGGTGATCGGAACTAGGTGCCAAATTCAAACCAACCTTCCCGAGTTATCTGAAGAAGGATCCATTTGGCTACAACCAGAAGCAGTTTTGGACCAATGTGAGCATCACCTGCATCAGAGAACCATCAAGGAAGTGCTAGTCCAGTGGAAATATACAACTCTAGCAGATGCCACTTGGGAACCAGCTACCATTCTGTAGAAGTTTCCACATCTCAAGCCTTGAGGACAAGGTTGTTTTTAAGGGGGCGGACATGTTAGGATCCTAACCCACACATAGGTAGATCAATATATTCGGATGTAATAAAGGTCAATATTAATAAGGCCTTTCAATAAAATAGAATAAGGAGGATGTAAGAAGACCTAATAGAAGCTTCCACTGCTAGAAGGATCTTCCTCTAGATGCTTCTCTTGATAGACATATTTAATATAAATAAGGGTCGAGGGTATGAAAACCCTAGCTTGGAGATTATTGTAATAGAGCGTTGCTCAACTGGAGGTTGCCCCCTTGAAGAGGCCTGTGAACATTACTTTTTGAATCAAAGTGTTATTGCTGTTGTTGTTCTTATATCATTTCTGTGTTATTCTAGAGATTATGTTGGTTATATTACTATTATTCTGCCATTTCTAGCATTTTATTTATGTTCTGCATACTTTTTATATCCGGTATATTGCAGATGTCAATGCCTGTGTTACAGGAGTTGAAAATGCAATTGAATGAGTTGTTGGACTTGGGGCTTATACAACCAAGTGTTTCACCTTGGGGTGCACTTGTTATTTTCATAAGAAAGAAGGATGGGTCGTGGAGGCTTTGTATTGACTAGAACCAATATATGTTGCCAAGAATAGACGATTTTTTTGATCATATGAAAAACGCGAAGGTGTTTTCAAAAATCGACTTGAGATCAAGATATCATCATTTATGAATTAAAGAGAAAGATATTCCTAAGACCACATTCAAGACGAGGTTAAGACATTATGACTTTATCGTTTTACCTTTTGGACTGACAAACGCCCTAGGGGTATTCATGAGTTTTATGAATGGGGTGTTTCACAAATACTTGGACCAGTTTGTTCAAGTATTCATTGATGACATACTGACATATTCTTGAACAACAGAAGAACATGACGAACATTTACGTTTGGTACTATAGTGTTTACGGGAAAACAAATTATACGGGAAATTGTCAAAATGTTCTTTTTACCAATCAAAGATTCATTACTTAGGGCATGTGATATCTGACGAAGGCATTGTTGTGGATCCAATGAAGGTGGAGGATATTATGGAAATTCCTGCATCGATAAATGTACCATAAGTATGCATCTTTATGGGTTTAGCAGGATATTACCGATGGTTCATCTAAGGCTTTTCGAAGATAGCAAATCTGATCACAGAATTGCAGAAGAAAAGCAAGAAAATTGTATGGACATGGAAATGAGCAAAATCATTTCAAAGGCTCAAGGATTTTTTGACAACAACATCGATACTGAAAGTCCCCAACATGGACAATGAATTCTTGGTATGCACAAATTCATCCAAGGAAGGCTTAGGCGGAGTTTTGATGCAAGACGGTCGAGTGATTGCTTACATTTCAAGGAAATTGAGAAATCATGAGGAGAACTATGAAATCCATGATTTGGAGTTATTGGCCATTGTGTATGTATTGAGAGTGTGGAGACACTATATGATTGGACGGAAATTCGAACTAAAAATAGATCACTATGGATTACAACACATATTTACATAGAGTGACTTGAACGCACGGCAAAGACGTTGGTCAGAATTACTCAGCGAATATGATTTTGAGATTACTTACATTAAAGGAACAGTGAACAGAGTGGTAGATGCGTTGAGTCGGAGACCATGCATATTCTCGGTGATACCTCTTCAGACAAATCTTTGAGAAAAGATTCTAACTATACAGATCGACGATGACTGGTATAAAGAGGTTAAGGAAAATATCGGACAAGACGCCATGATGGTACCAAAGTTTGAGGGTTATACATTGGAAAATGATGGATTGATGAGGTATAATAACATGATTTATGTACCGCCTAATGGGGAATTGAGAAGCATGATCTTAAGTGAAGTGCATCGTGCAGTGTACATGGCTCATCTGGGAGTCACAAAGATGAGGGAAAACCTAAAGACTTTATTTTTTTGGAAGGGGATGAAAGCAGACATAGTTAGCTACATGGCGAGATGTCTAGAATGTCAGCAAGTGAAAGTTGAACATAGACATCCACAAGGATTATTACAGCCACATTTCACTCCAAAATCGAAATGGGAAGTCATTCCAATGGACTTTATTGTTAGATTGTCGCTAATGGCAAGGAGGCATGACTCGATTTTCGTGGTAGTTGACACTCTGATGAAGAGTGCACATTTTATTCCTGTGCGTATGACGTATCGGGTGCCAGACATAGCTAGAGTTTTTATCAGTGAGATTGTGAGATTACCTGGCGTGCCAAAAAGGATCATATCCGATAGAGGATCAGTGTTTACAGGATGTTTTTGAACAAGTTTCCAAGAGGCCTTGGGGACACAACTAAACTTTAGTATAGTGTATCACCCTAAGACCGATGGGAAAACAGAAAGAATGAACAAAATTTTGGAATAGATGTTGTGTATGTATGTAATATACCAATAGAAGCATTGGGAAGATTTCTTTCCACTGGTAGATTTTGTGTACAACAACAACTATCAAGGTATCGTTAAGATGGCATCATTTGAGTTTCTTTACGGGCGAACGTGTCGGACACCATTAAGCTAGGATCGACTTGAGGATAGGGTCCTAGTAGGCCCAGAAGCTATCCAAGAAATGGAATAACAAATGAAATCAATAAGACAAAGGATTAAAAAGGCGCAAGATTGACAAAAGAGTTATGTTGATGTGCATCGTGTTGACCGCCATTATGAAGTTGGCAACTGAGTTTTATTGCAGGTGAAACCACACAAGAATTTGATCAAGTTTGGAAAGGGTGCTAAACTCTCTCCTAAGTTTGTGGGACCTTTTGAGATTGTAGAAAAGAAAGGACCCATGGCCTATCAACTAGCCTTGCCTGATTCCTCAGGCATATACATGATGTTTTTCATGTATATGTTTTGAGACATTATGTTAGTGATCATACACTTGTGATTGACATGATTTCCTTGCAGGTATCGGATGAGGGTGCACTTAGAGCGGAGCCAATATGCATTATGGACCATCGCATTCGACAGCTACCTGGGAGTACATATATGATATGCACCAGAAGTTTCCTTACTTCTTGATAGATTAGACATATAGATCTTGTCAGATACTTTATTTACTGCAATTTTATACATTGTACAACTTCGGGACGAAGTTTAAAACAAGAAGGGGTGTATGTAACATCCCTCTCTTGCAAGCACATGTTATTGACTTATTCTTTGAGGACACTTTCATGCAAGTGATCCGATTATAGTACATGGTTATTTGTTTCTCTTATGGATTCTTATGATGATTGTGATTTATTGTTATTTGATATATATGTATTGACAAATGTTATTGACGAGTTTCCCTGAGTGTGCAAGACACTTGATAGATTGTGGAAGTCGAGGGAATCAATGGACCTCCTTGGACTTCGGATTGAGTCATGAAGTGGATTTTATTGGTTTGAGTATTGCATTTATGCATATGTGACATATGATCGATTATAGTATGATTTTGTATATGGATCATTGACAGTGTTTCATTGATGGATGAAGGCTGATGAATGCTTGCTAATCTGACTCACATAAGGAGTAAGGGGGGTAGGCACATAAACCAGACATTGAGGGAGAGGTGTGGCAGAGTCTTTGTTAGAGGCTACTAGCACTCCCACCGTGGTTCGAATTGTAGGTTAACGATTACCTAGTTCGAGAGGACCATGATGTTGTGAGGGAAAACTGAGACAGTCACTCATGAAGATTCTAAGGGGCATGAAATAAGGCGGGGTCCTTATTCCTTAGAAGCCCTTATTCTCTCCCAAAGTCGCCCAAGTAGAGTGTTGACTCCAAGGGTTGGACAACTACCAAAACCATTAAAAGGAGAGTGGCACCCTTGGAGCACGGAGTGCGTCTTGAAGGGCACGTCGCATAAATAAAACTTGAGTCAATGAATCTAGGTGGCCTAGAAAACCTTGAAAAGAATAATTGTAAACCTTGAAAATCTTTAGACCTTGTGAGATACAAATAATTAATGAACAATTTATTACTTAAAACCCCCCAAATAAAAGTCTAAGCCTATTAAAAAATTAAGCCTAAGTCTAAGTTTGGTGAGAATAATAAAATTAAATTATAAATTAAATAAAAGGAGAATGAAGTAAATCAAGTTAAGAATTAAGGAAGATGAAATAATTCTAAAGAACCAATATAATACACATGTGTGCAGAAAATAGCAAACTAGAATTTAAGATAAGAAAGAAATAAGGCATAAAAGAATATGTGTAAGCATAGAATGGTATCTAGAGTCAAGTTAACACTAGTCTAACTATAAGAAGACTCTTATTTTAACTCAACTTAGATTTAATAATGCGTTAGTCATTAAATGGGAATGTGGGGAATAAAGAGACATAAAGGAGTGAATTAAGGAGTATTTTTAGGAAAGGTGAGGGAAATTGACTTTAATTAAAATAAATTGTGGAATTTCTTGTGCAACTTGGGGGAGAGGATGACAAGTGTAAGGGGGGGATAATTCTAAATTATTTAATTAAAGAGAAGATTAATTGTGCAAGTAGGGATGTGTTATTGAGAAAATTATATAAAACAAATGGTCTAGATGAGAAATGGATCACATTGTTTATCAGCAAAGTTATGTTGTCGAATTGTTTTTGACTGGTTTTACTTGTGAGAGTTAGGATACCCATCTTAAGATAGAATGTTGTCTCTACCTTGCGAGGCAAGCTTAGAGCTAGAGTATTTCCATTTTTCATGTGTGTGGCCCCTTTGCGGCTTGGGGGGCTAAGGGGGAAGAAGAATACCCCTAGCATTGGTTGGGAGGTACCGGTGAGGTCTTGGAGATTAGCAAGCGGAAGCAAGGAAGGAGTGCAAGTTGCTAAAGGACATCTACAAAATTATCTTCATCAGTATCGGTATTTTATAATTGTATTTTATTGTAATAAGAGTAAATTTTTAATTGGAATTTGCAAAATTTATGTAAGTGTTATGCTGAATCTGGAATTAATTTTACGGTGGTCGAAGGTACCTGGTGTGATTCTAAATTGAAATTTGAGTTCATTGCCTTTATTTTAAAATAGGAATACAAATTTGTGTTATCCCTATCAATCACTTAACATACCCTATATCATGATTTAATTTATGTGAATTAAAGGAGTACCTAATTCTAGAATATTTGTTCGTTGCAATACTAGTTACCGAAATTTATCAATCTACTCTCCATCGAAGGTCCTGTTAGTTCGATTGGCCACATTAACCCTTTGAATACTTGTTGATCATTGGTCATCTTTGGATTGATATCATTGTAGCACGCCTTGATGGTGATGTTACCCATTAAGGTTAAGTCCTTGCGCTTGATCATGATCCTGTTGAAGGTTAATTTATTTCATCTCAGATTTAATTGAAGTGGTGGGGGTCAAACCTCTTATCTTCAATTGTATTAGTGTTTTCTTTTATTTGCACCATCTATGCTCCCTAGGAATCTCACCCTAGGCATATCATAATGATGTGCAACTCATTTGATAGTATGGAGACTGAATAAAAATTAAATTATTTTCCGTCCCCAAGTAAGCTCGTTCTCATGTGTTGAAAATAGATGCCTTGTGTCCCTGTTGAGATTATTGTTGGCCTTGTTTTTCGTTTAAGTTAAACGATGGTATAGTGCATGCAAGAGGAAATTGATAAATCCAAATTGTAGCCTCTTGATCCGTATTTATTCAGGAACTCAACAGAATACACAAATGACCATGAATCCAAAGATGCAGCGGAAATAACACTTCATTTCATTAATATCAAAGAACTGAAATTTGTTTACAGGCAGAATAGAAATAAACTAGCTAGGGCTTTGGTAGCTTATCTCTGAGAAGATATGTGGTGGCTATAGGCCTCTAAAATCTATGTTCAATGAGGCTCGAAGGCCTATCTATTATCCAGAAACAATGGAAACCCTAAACATCCAAAAAACCTAACCCTAGGAGATGAAACGCCAGAATATGGGCCCTGTCGAGGTAAATTGGTACATCAATTTCCCAGGGTCGTAACTTTGGCATACTATCATTGTTTGATGCATATGATACATCGTTAGAAATATCTATCCGAGGACTACAATAGCTAGCAGAAAACATCATGGTAACACTTTTTTATTGGACCATGCCCAAAAAAACGTCGTTTAGGGCCTCAAAATGGCTCTGGAAGTTTAGGACCCAAAAAACTGCCAAAAATAGTAAATTGTGCTACAATTAAGGAAATTGAAAAACTGAAAGAAACAATATTGGGGGTCCAAGTGAAATAGGTGGGTGGCCACCAATATCCACCTGGATCATTCCTCCCCCTTTAGGAAGCAATGGTCCCCATTGCGTTGAGTTCCTCCATGAGATGAGAAAACTTTTGTTGAACTTGGTCCTTGGTGAGCCACTTGCCCTGGTGAAGGAGTTGGCCTGCTTTGACAAATCAATATAGCTAGATCCTCTGTTGGCGGGTGTTCTTGATCTATGTGTTCATGATCCGATCAGTTGTGGCTTGTTCCATGTAGTCTGGGTTTAACTCTGTGGGTGAGAGTTGTTCTGCCATGTTGGATGTGTCCAGTAGAGGTGGAAAGTAAGGTCGAAGGCAGTCCACATTGAACACTAGGTGCAGACCAAGGAATGGTGGGATGTTGAGCTCGAAGGCATTGTCCCCTACATCCTTGGTGATGGTGTATGGCCCATATCGGAGTAGGTGAAGCTTGCGGTGGGGTCCAGCGAGCCGCTCCTTCTGCAAATGTAGCCACACTTTGTCACCCACCTGGAAGTTGTGTTGCACCCGATGTTGATCATGTCGCTTCTTGTACTTAGCATTGGCTCTATCCAATATGTCATGAACCTGTTGGCGAATGTGTTGAATGCACTCAATGAAGTTTCTCGCCTTGGCAGCTTTAGACTGGACATGATCCGAATCAGCCTAAGTAGCTGCAAATGGTATGGCTACATCAATGGGACATAATGGCTGGAATTCCAAGCCCACCTGAAAGGGGTTGTGGTTGGTTGAGTTGTGGAGGGCCCGGTTATAGCTATGTTGTACATAGGAGAGGCTCTCATCCCATGTGTGTGGATTCTTTGAGTTGTACATGTGCAAAATGTGTACGATCATCCTATTGACGACCTTTTTATGGACATCAGTTTGGGGATGGAAAGCTATGGACTTGGTAATCTTGGTGTCCAGCATTGACCAGAGATTGGACCAAAATGTACTGAGGAACCTGTTGTCTTGATCTGAGATGATAGACTATGGGATACCAAAGTGTACCCACACTCGTTCAAAGAAGAGTTTAGCAGTGGCTTCTGCTATGATATTCTTTTTGCAAGCCGCCATAATGGCGATTTTCGAGAATCTGTCGACGACCATGAAAACACAGTCATTACCATTCTTAGTAGAAGGAAGGCCTGACATGTAATCCATGAAGATGGATTCCCAAGGTCGACTAAGGGTAGGCAGCAGAGTATAGAGGCATTTCTTCTTGATGGTCGGTTTGGCAATGGCATAGGAAGTGCAAGATCTGATGTACTTCTTGAAATCTTGTCGGAGGTTTGGCCAATAGAAATACTTTTGTAGTATTGCCACTATTTTCTCGATCCCAAAATGCACAGCGACTCGACTATAGTGCGCTTCCAAAATCATCTTGGCACTCTCACTTGAAGGAATACAAAGGTGTCCCAGGTGACATAGTAGTGCATCATGGAGGTGAAAATTTGAAACTCAATTACCCTCCAAGAGCGTCTCATATGTGTGGCCAAAATCTGGATCACTCTTGTAGAGAAGCGGCCATTCAGAAGTCTCGTGCCCACAAGAGTTGAGCACGGTGGTTATTTCCACGATCGGTGGTCGGCTGAGGCATTCTGCAACATTATTGGTGTTTCCCTTCTTGTACTTAATGTTCAAATGAAACTGTTGCAAATATGTGGACCAATTTTGATGGCAATCATTCTACAACTTTCCTTGTGTATGTATGAACTACAGGGGTCGGTGGTCTATGTGGATGATCGTTTCCTTCCCCAAAATGCAATGCTTCCACTGTCGGCAAGCCTGCACAATGGAATACATTTCTTTGTCAAAAGTGGGATACTTTCGGACTGTGTCGGATAGTGTCACACTATGATATGCCACCGGATTCCCATGTTGAGTAAGAATTTCTCCAATAGCATAGTCAAAGGCATCTGTCTTGATCTCAAATGGTTGTTGCAAGTCTGGTAATGTGAGAATTGGGGTGCAAGAGAGGCAATGTTTCAATTCTGCGAACACCTTCTGTTGAGATTCTGACCAAAAGAATTTTGATTTCACTCCTCCCTTGGTGACTTGACTCAAGGGCCAAATGATATGAGAGAATCCCAACACGAACCTGCTACAAATGATTTGGTGAATGGATGCAATATGTCGTCCATCAGCCTCATGAAGTTTGTGGGAGCATTCGTCAACTCGAAAGGCATGACCAGGGATTCGAAAAGTCCCTCCTTGGCTTTGAAGGAAGTATTCCACACATTGGATGGTTCAATTGGTACCTGGTGATACCCGGAATTCAAGTCGATCTTGCTGAAATATTTCTCCCCTTTGAGTTGGTCTAGAAGGTCATCAATCCGTGGGATTGGGTACCTATTCCAAACGGTGATCTTGTTCAGTGACCGATAGTCAATACAGAGTCTCCAAGTCCCATCCTTCTTCTGCACCAACACGATCGGGCTCCCACAGGGCGACGAACTTGGTCGGATGTGACCTTTTTGTAGCAACTCTTGAATTTGTTGCTTGATTTCATTGTTCTCCAGAACAGAGTGTCGATAGATTGATCCATTGGGCAGTGACACACCTAGGGTTAGATCGATGAGGTGCTTGACCTGACAGTGCAAAGGCACCCCTGTGGGTGAGGTGAAGATATCCTGGTACTCCTCCAAGACCTTGTCCATTCGTTGTTGTCATGCGAAGGAGCCTTTTCTGGAGGTCATGGCCACGGTCTTCTTCTTTCCCTGAGGGCGGATCATCAGGAAAACAAATTCCCTGATTTTGGAAATGGGCTTACTACATTGTTTTGCAGTAACCAAAGAGATAGCAACAGGCGGTGGTACCTCTGGTATCTTGTACAACCTATTTCCCAAAGTAACAATAACAGTGCGAGGTCGGGACTCATACACAGCATGTCGCTTCCACAAGTATGGTTGGCCTAGTAATACATCACAAACATTAAGAGGAGAAATGTCACATAATACCTCATCGGTGAAGGGCTTGATGTTGTAGGGAAGGTGACATTGTTGGCTGGCATAGAGATCCTGTCCTTGGTGAAGCCACCCTATGGTGTACGGTTGTGGGTGTGTTGTGGTCGAAAATCCCAACCGCTTCACGACCTCTGCTGAAATGAGGTTCTTTTGGCTCCTGCTGTCGACGATGCACTATATCGAGGAACCCTTTACCCACATCTGGGAGTGGAAGAGACGCTCCTCCTCCTCTGGATCTTTTGGTTCTTCCTTTTGGATCTTCGTGGTGGCAACGGTGGCGTTGGGCTCCGCATTGATAATATTCTTCCCTCTGTCATTCCACTTCCCAGGTTCTGATTCAGTGTCAGAGCACACATATAATTCAGAAGTGCTCATCTCGACCACCAATGATTGTTTGGCCTGACACTCACTTGTGTTGTGAGTGGAGCTCTTATGGAACTCACACCACTTTCACGTGTCCTTCTTTGGCTTCACGGTGTTGTTCTTTGCTTGCGGCTTTAGCAGGTTGTCTTGAGCCGCCATGCCTTGGCTTTGTCTTTTGCTCTGCGGTTTGGGGGCACCTTTCACTTGCTTTTGATTCGCAGATCCAAAGTCTCGCTTCTTTTGTTTGAATTTCTGCTCAATCTTGGCAGCATACAGGTATGCCGTACCAAGTGAGGAGATGTCGAGGAACTCCATTTCCTCCTAAATGTATATGTGTAGACAATTGTGGTACTTCAACACTAGATGTTTCTCCAAATATTTGATATCCAACTTTGTGCACAAGGTATGGAATAGATTCGTCAGCTCATGCACATTTTGATCCCTTTGCTCCACAGCGTAGCCCATTGTATGTACTTGTCCTCATAGCTCCCCACGAGATAATATTGTTCATTGATGGTGCCTCGGAAAGAATTCCAAGTGGGTACGACCAAGAACAGGGAGGGTTCCTCCTCGTCCTTTTTCTCATAGTAGGTTTCCCACCAGTCCTTGACATGGGGGGCGGCTTTGAGTAGTGAAAAAATAATCTTCTCCCAGTCGGAAAAGTCATGAACCGAGAAATATCCTTCTAATAAATTCAACCATCTATCTACGGCGTCTGCATCTATTTGACCATCAAATATGGGAATGTTAAAGTTTACTTGTACCTTAAAATGGGTTGGGCCTCCAGAGTGGTTGTTGGATGCAGATGTGCCGCCAGTGGGCAATCGTTGAAGGATCTGGGCGAAGTTATCTATCATCGTGTTCCTTTGTATTTCAAGGGCCTCCTCAAGAAATATTTTAATAGGATCTTCTGCTCCTTCTTTCTTTTCGTCCCCCATGGGCGGCCGTCGGGGTTTGCGAGGCTAATCTTGCAAAGGTTCAACCAGATCGAGCCCTAACTCCTTATACCCCAACCTCATTGGGGACATGCAAAGAAGGATCGAGAAAGAGAAGACCACTCTGATACCATTGATCCGAATTTATGCAGGAATGCAACAGAATACACAAATAACCATGAATTCAAAGATGCAGCGGAAATAACACTTCATTTCATTAATATCAAAGAACTGAAATTTGTTTACAGACAAAATATAAATAAACTAGCTAGGGCATTGGTAGCTTATCTCTGAGAAGAGATGTGGCGGCTACAAACCTCTGAACTCTATGTTCAATGAGGTTCAAAGGCCTATCTATTATTGAGAAACAATGGAAACCCTAAACATCCAAAAAACCTAACCCTAGGAGATAAAACGCTAGAATATGGGCTTCATCGGGGTAAATTGGTACATTAATTTCTCGTGATCATAACTTTGGCATGCTATCTTCGTTTGACGCATATGATACATAGTTAGAAAGATCTATCTAAGGACTACAATAGTTGGTAGAAAATATCATGAAGATGTTTTTTATCGAACCATGCCCAAAATACGTCGTTTGGGGCCTCAAAATGGCTCTGGAAGTTCAGGACCCAAAAAACTGCCAAAAATAGTAAATTGTGCTACAATTAAGGAAACTGAAAAATTGAAAGAAACAATGGTGGGGCCCAAGTGGAATAGGCGGCGGGTAGCCACCAATATCCACATGGATCACC
The DNA here is from genome assembly GCA_009831015.1 of Picea engelmannii. Classification (NCBI taxonomy): domain Eukaryota; kingdom Viridiplantae; phylum Streptophyta; class Pinopsida; order Pinales; family Pinaceae; genus Picea; species Picea engelmannii. Next base: position 187,558 of record ML780287.1, on the reverse strand, counting down.
TCTTCCCTCACTTTTTGTGACTTATAAAAATGCTTTACTCTACGCTCGGTTTAACTTGAATATTGATTTCGAATGATTGTCCTTCCTCTATCTCTCGTGAGGATTGTTGTATCAAATGTTAGATACGGATCACTAGCATTGAGGTGCTAAGTATTAAAACCGTTTCCTCCTTAATTTATTGATGTAAATCAGTTCTGGAGTTTTCGCCTTCTTCCCTTTTGGGTATAAAAATGGAAGCTTAATCTCAGAGTTACCAGGCGTGCAATGACCGGAACGAAGGATATTTTCCTTGCCACTGTTTCCAATCAATTTCCTGGGATTATCGTCATGATTGCAATCATTTCTTGAACGTGTTTGTTTCGCTGAAGGATTTCTGGTTACTACTTTTGGATCTGTTCGAACTTCCACTAGTTGTTGGGTCCTTTATCCCGATCTACCTTTGGTGGCTCTGCTCATGCTCCTACCCTTCCCTCCTCTGCCCTTGTCATTCTAAGTGCCCTACCTGCCCTTATAGGCATGGGTTCTCCTGTCATCTATGCCTACGGGTTTTACCAAGGCAGTTCACCCCCAACAAAGTAGGCAGCTAGACATAACAAGCCTGAGGATCGTGAATTCGTAGGAATATCCCCTAGTTGCGATCGAAACAGAATGGCATCTTTAAGTTTTCATGAGCTTGATTGTTTAAGCAGCTGACTGTTATCGAAATGTGAATTATTGTGGCCGCGTGAGATCTGGTGGCAGTTACACCGGGGTTACCTTTAAAGGTTGCACGATTTTGTTTTCACTCGGGATTTTACTTCTGGTAGGAATTAAATCTTGATTCAGAATTTCAATATCGCCCTAGGACCCCAAACTGTATTCGTTACTCTCAAGAAAATCACATGAAGGGTGGTTCGCCTTCAAATTTCTATTTAAAATGTTCAAATTTACAATCTAGCTATTTCTGAAATTTAGATTAACTGTGTTGATCCTCGTGAATACTAAAGGAGGTGCAAGGTAGCCTAAAATCCTCATGTTATTCCTTTATGGATGGATGTCAACAATTTTAAAAAGGGTTTAGAAATGCAAGAGACATCGCATGTAAACTATAGATTAAGGAAGAGGGATTTTCTCATAATTCTTGTAGATGAATATGGAGATTGCAGCAAATCTCAAATACGTATGTTGTTAATTATATACTTGGTCTTCCTCTAGATTTAAATTGGAATTGTTAGTTAGCATATAAGTTCCTTATTGTTAAGGTAAGTTGATCTCCTTTAAGGGTTTAGGCAAGATATATTGGAACCATAAGTTTGGGTCTCCCTTAAAGTCCTTTAATTTAGATGTGCAAGCAGCTAGAACTCGTATTATTGCTTATTTGGATAAAAAAAATTAGTCCCTTAAGGAATGTTACGGTAGTATTGAAACCGTTAAGTTTTACAGATGAAAATTGATACTCATAAGGCCTTACTTGTGATGGTACCTTGGTTATGTTAGCACTAGGAATCACCCTTAGACTGTAATGAGAATAAGCCCAGTACCCATCAGTTTATACAGTAAATGTAAATGTGTTTTAGGTGGTTAAATGGAGAAGACTCAATGATAATAACGTTCTAACTCAGAAATATGTACTAGCATGCATAAGAAATTGAGGTCTGGAATCAACTTCAATCAGTAAGTTGGAGTAAGGGTGAATAGAGGGAAGAATTTGGTGAGGAGAGTGTAGAGGCTTGTTGTGGACATCATGTCTTCCAGCAGCCTAAGGAGGAAAAACTTAAACACAAGATCTTATTGAATTCAAATCTCAAAGAAACTGGAAGAAATTATAACAGCACTATAACATAACATTCATCATAATATAGTCATAACAATCCATGTGAATTAGTCATTCATGAATTCTCTCAATATTAGAGGCAAATAAGATGGAGTAAAAAAGTTGACTTAGATTAACCAAGATGTCTCAAACACAAATACATAACCAGAGAACCGGTGTTCTTCATAAAAATATTACAATAGCAGGGAGCCTAGCTCAACCATTCGACCTTAACAAAATATCAAAACTGCTTATATATACTAAAATTGTTGCAACCACCAAGAATGTGATCGGACCCCTGCATTCAAAGTCTTTGGTCAACGCCTACTCTGTCAGCCTGTGCAGGTATTCTCATATCAGACGTGAGCTTTCCTCAGTTATGTGTTTTGCAGGGAAATTCGTCCAGAAGGAAACCTCAGATTGCTAATTTGCACTCCCGACCGTCTTCAGCCTTCTTTGCATTTATGTGTTGAGACGAGGTCTCAACCACCGCTCTCATTCTCATTAACTACCTTCATCGGGATCAGGATGGGTCCTGATACCCATGAATGTTCTTAGATGGTGCCAACGGCTTCTGCGAGTCAATTTTGACGCCTCGAGGCCCTGCAAGTCTTCTTTTGTGACCAATACGGGCATTTTCGAAAACTCGAGCTTCAGTCGTCAGCTCCTTCTTCATCACTATTTCATTCTTGTGACCTCGGGTCATGACCTGGCGCTTATCCCATATGACGCTTCGAGATTTCGCACTTTGGGAGATTTCACATTACTTGACTACAGATTTCCCAATGCCCAAATGACAAAATCACTCCTCTCAGATCGACGATCGGATCTGCTATGCATCCAACAATCACGATTGCTTCCTTGAAAACCCGAGTCACCAATCATGTGTTGGGTGCTTACCTTTCTTCTTGAGCCCACCTCCGATGTGACCTCTCTATGACCCGGGGCTTATCTTCAAGGCGCTTCAGGACTTGGGAATGTTTCTCATTTTAAAACTCCTGAAGTAAAACTCTTGGAGTGACAGATCTGATGACGCGTGGATCTTGCTAATTGAATGGTCCAGATCTATTTTGGACCTGGAATGAGTCACTCTGAGTTTTGTGCTTTGCGCTCGTGGCTGCATCCTGTGACCCTTGACAACTTTATGTGATAGCATTTGGCTCCACAGGGGATGGTGTGCTCCCTGCGAGCTACCAAGAACAAGTAGTTCCAGTGCCTTAGTTTTTGGGCTATGGAGTCATGCTCTGAAACATCATACTAAAGAAAATAGGCTGACACGTACACTATTCTAAAAATGAAATCAAACACACCTGCTCCTGAGGGAGTTTATTTATGTACAAAACCTAAGTTAACTGACTTTTACAAAATGCTAGGTAAAATAAAACTTCCACCATAGCCATTCAAACTGTTTGATAACTGAATCCTTCACTTCACTGCAAAATATCCATAAAAGACAAGGAAAGCGTGACATCTGACTAATTTCATTCTTATGATCACCCATATTACCTTCAAATGTTGATAAAAAGATCAAGCATGCATGCTCCAAAGAATTTGAAAAGTGTAACTTTATGTACTCATTGACAGGGTCATGAAACTGAAGGCAATTCATGATTAACTTATGAAAGGTTACCTTCACTTTTTCAAAGTTGTTGACAGCTTGCTTGATGTCCCCTACAGGCACACTTGATTGAAAGACAGCCACAGGCATTTGTGGGTCCAAAAGCTGCTTATTGTGAACTGTAGGTACAAGTGGAAGAAGGATGGATGTAGGTGGTTGTTGATCCACTGATGAATGTGGATTTACTTCAAGTTGTGTATAAATGACCTCTTCATGTGCCTAAACTAAGGGCTACTCCTGGTCAAATTTTATGTCTTCCGTGACAAGACCAACCTCTGCATCATCCTTACTATCTTCATAGTGATCAAATACAAGATAATCTTGTTGCTCATCATCACTAGGATATTCATCAAAAAGGGGTTGTCTTTCATATCTATGATCAGCCTTTAAATCAATAATTTTATCAGGAAAATAACTGTTAAAAATATATATTTCAAGAACAGTAGTAACTGTTGCTCCTAGCTGTTCATAGACATGATTTTCATCAAGATAGGGATACTCATGGATACATGTTTCAAAGACAAAATCATCCACAACTTTTCCTTCATATGGACAGCAAGAAAATATGGTCTTACACTCAGAGCTGAGATGATAATGACTTTTAATCCTGCCACAAGCTCGGAGGTTCTCCTCCACTTCCCTATCATCCATGAATAACTAAGATAAAGATGTTGATTTCCTTTCTCTCAAGTGAAGGACAAGCTCTGAATGTTGAGCCATGACATAGTACACCATGGTAGCAGTCTCTATGGGTCTGATCTCTACAAGCATATTATGATACACACGGTAAAACCTCATGTTGAAGATGACCAAGGATTCATCTTCCCCTCTCCTCAAGGCATTAAAATAATCCAAATACTGATCTAGGAACTTTTTCTCACCCCACCACTTCAAAAATGCATGGCATAGCTCGGTCCAGGAACCAATAGAACCGGCCTCCAGACATCTAAATTACACATCAACATCTCCAGACAAGGAATGTGAGAACAACCTCATGGTAACATCATCATGAATGATCTCAAACTGATCAATAAAATTCTCAAAGGCCCCCAAGTGTCTCTCATCTGTAACCTGGTCCTCTTCAGAAAAATGAGGAAAGTACTTCAAGAAATCAAGAGGATAAGGATGAAGATGATATCGAAGCTTTAAAGGTTTAAATAGCTTGTCTATGATTCCAGTTTGAAAACTAGTGGGTTGGATATGAGGCTTATCACACTGATGGCAAGGCTCAATAGTAACAACAGAATGTGATGAGATTTGAGGAGGTTGTGGATCAGTTTCAACCTCTTCAGGGTTGCAAGGGTGATTGAGTTCAGGAGGGGTTTCAATATGAAGCTCATCTTTATGAGTAGGTTGAGCTGAGGATATAATATCATCATCTACAACACATGCAGAAAGCAGGTCTTCTTCTTCCAAGGATGGATATATAAAGGAAGGTTGGTGATCAACTGAATAAACAAAACACAATATGATCCTCTTTATATGTGAAGGGAAAAACAAAAATGAGCTGATAAAGAATAACAAAAGTTCATGAAGAAATCTCATAAGCCGATACCTAGTCATTCCCTTCATCTTTCTGTCAATAGGGTCTTCTCCAGTGGAATCTCTGATTGTAGAGTTGCCAGGTAGATGATTACAGTCAATTTTTGTATCCCACTCTTGTCTACCATCAAGAGTTGGATCTATGTCGTTCTTCCTACGGAGCTCTTCAATCTGCTCAAATCTGTCCCCAACAATGACATTATTTGTGTTAGCACTAGGACTCACCCTCGGACTGTAATGAGAATAAGCCCAGTGCCCATCAGTTTATAAAGTAAATGCAAATGATTTTTAGGTGGTCAAATGGAGAAGACTCAATGATAATAACATTCTAACTCAGAAATCTGGACTAACATGCATAAGCAATTGAGGTATGGAATCAATTTCAGTCAGTAAGTTGGAGTAAGGGTGAATAGAGGGAATAATTTGGTGAGGAGAGTGTAGAGGTCTGTTGTGGACATCAAGTCTTCCAGCAACCTAAGGAGGAAAAACTTAAACACAATATCTTCTTGAATTCAAATCTCAAAGAAACTGAAATAAATTATAACATCACTATAACATAACATTCATCATAATACAGTCATAACAATCCATGTGAATCGTTCATTCATGAATTCTCTCAATATCAGAGGCAAATAAGATGGAGTAAGAAAGTTGACTTAGATTAACCAAGATGTCTCAAAAACAAATACATAACTAGAGAACCAGTGTTCTTCATAAAAATATTACAATAGTAGGAAACATATCTCAACCATTCGACCTTAACAAAATATCAAAACTGCCTATATATACTAAAAATGTTGCAACCACCAGGAATGTGATCGGACCCATGCATTCAAAGTTTTCAGTCGGTGCCTACTCTGTCAGCCTGTGCATGCCTTCTCATGTTAGATGTGAGCTTGCCTCAGTTAGGTGTTTTGCAAGGAAATTCGTCCAGAAGGAAACCTTGGATTGCTAATCCGCACTCCTAGCCGTCTTCAGCCTGCTTTCCATTTATGTGCTAAGACAAGGTCTCAACTACTGCTCTCATTCTTAGTAACTGCCTTCATCGGGATCAGGATGGGGCCTGACACCCATGAATGTTCTTGGACGGTGTCAACGACTTCTGCGAGTCAATTTTGATGCCTCGAGGCCCTGCAAGTCTTCTTTTGTGACCAATATGGGCGTTTTTAGAAACTCTAGCTTTAGGCACCAACTCCTTCGTGCTTGTGACCTCAGGCCATGACCTGACGCTTATCCCATATGATGCTTCGGGATTTCGCGCTTTGGGATATTTCACATTACTTGACTACAGATTTCTCGATGCCTCGATGACGAAATCACTCCTCTCAGATCGACGATCGAATCCACTATGCATCCGACGATCGCGATTGCTTCCTTGAAAACCCGAGTCACCAATCATGCATTGGGTGCTTACCTTTCTTCTTGGGCTGATCTGAAAATGATAAAGGCTTGTATTCTTGAAAATATTTGCAAGTTTTAATTCAAGTGTTCTTATGCAAAAGGATCAATTTGCAAACACAATTTTTATAGAAATTACACATTCAAGATAAAATAATAACCAGCAAAATAACAGTGAATAGTAAATACATAACACAACAACTGATAAAGGAGTTCACCCCTCTCTTGGGCTACATCTCCTAGTCCAGCTTCCAATGGATATTTTATATTATTTTCTCAAAGTGCTAAAATGTTTGTTTTGCATTGCTCAAAATTCCAAATAGATTGCTCCAATGGCTTCAAAACATCCAAAAACCCCTAGCTGGGCTTTTTCGGCACCTGATTTGGCCAAAAATTGAAGAAGATAGGATTCCTGGAAGTTCCCCATTAAGAAGATGCACCATTGTTCTATTGACCACTTCTGTCTAACCATCAGTTTGTGGATGAAAATTTGTGCTATTTTTCAGTTTGGTGTCCATGAGTGCCCATAAACTCGACCAAAATTTTCCAATAAATCGAGAATCTCGATCAGAAATAATGGATTTAGGCAATCCAAAATGTACCCAAACATGTTGAAAGAACATTTGTATCATTTGCTCAGTTGTAACCTGCTTCTTACAAGGCATCAAAATACACATTTTTCTAAATCAATCAACCACAACATAAAGATAATCATGATTTCTTTTAGACATAGGTAGACCTCCTACAAAGTCCATAGAAATACTTTCCCAAGGACGAGAAGGAACTGGAAGTGGAGTATACAAACCCAACTTTTTGTTGCTAGGTTTGCTTGTGGCACATAATGAAAATCCTCGAACATATCTTGAAACACTTTCATTCATTTTAGGCCAATAGCAGTACCTTTGCAAATTAGCCACCGTCTTGCCTACACCAAAGTGACCAGCAATAAGAGAAGAATGGGCTTCTCTTATTATGTTGATTATTTCACCCTGTGGAATACATAGCTTGCCAAGATGATACAAAAGATTATCATGCACATGGTAATCCAATTCCTCAACATGGTTAGAATGACACAAAGTTGCATATACTTCTTCAAAATCAGCATCTAAAGCATATTGCTCAACATAGCTCTCATGCATGATAGGACTATGCTTAAGAATAAATGAAGCACTAATAATAGGCCTTGAAATCATATCAGCAACTTTGTTATAAATTCCCTTATTATACCTTATGACCAAGTGGAATTGTTGTAGAAAACCCATCCATCTGAAGTGCCTTGCTTGTTGTAGCTTTGTTTGTGATTGTAAGTATTGTAGTGGTTGATGATCTGTGTGGACAATGGTTTCTTTCCCCAACAAATAATG